>VVHJ01000546.1:5208-22021 GCA_015107715.1 Tylochromis polylepis | reverse complement strand
CTTATATGACTAATTTCTGTTATTTTTACCTCTCAAAGACACTAATTGCTAGGAATAGGCTGGTGTGGACTCAACTTTCTTTGTTTTTCATTTATTCATTAAATGAAATTTTATTTATATATTTCCAACTCGCAACAACAGCCACCTTATAATGTAAGATAAAGACTCTTCAGTACTACAGTGAAAACCCCACCAATCAGATGTCACGTGGAAGGGCAGGTCTGGCTACCAACCCATGTACTCCTTAGCTAATGTCTTGTGACTGAGCGCCTGTTAGCCAATGAGTCTGTAGTTTCACACTATATTTGTAAGGTTGGTATAACCAAAATGTACATAACAGTCACTCATTTATGGTCATATTGAAGGTTTTGTTCAATACGAGTGTAAATGAATGATTGACCTCATAATCTCTACAGAAAACTGTTTAGAGAGGTCAAGACAGAAAGCTGTTTTCCCTCTGACTTCAGCACAACCACAACTATGGTCGTTTATTGGCCTTCAGATAGAATGCAGGTTTAAGGTACTTCCACACAGGCTAGTTTTTTCTGACCAGGAAGCAGCAGTTGTAGTCCAAATCTTACACACACCCATTATGGCCTTTCAATGATTTCTTTGAATCTTTTTCTTTGAAAATGCTGGAACACCAGTGTCACTGTCCACAGTAGAGGGAGTTTCACATTACCATGGACTGAAAGAGTGCTGACCCAAACAGAAGCCCCTGTTCCCAAAATCAACACCTTTGTTAACCTTTCCTCGCCGCTGGTCTCCTGACCGTGGTCGGGGGACGCGAGGGGAGATGTCTCCTCCAGGGCCGAAGCAGATGTCCTCCTTCGGGGTTAACTCCCTTCCCTCTCTTGGAGTAGTGAGGCAAGCAGAAATTAGCCAAGACACTTGGGGATACCGAAGGGGTGAGGCTTTAATGGCAGTGCTGCACTTTTAATGTACAATACATAGGCTGCAGTCAGCCGAAACGCTGCCCCTATTTCTCCCACGCACACGAACACACACTTTTTTCCATACCACCATCAGGTGTCCAGGCACACGCATGCTCACACACATAACACATACACCCTTCACACAGAACATCCTGTCACACACACAAGCCAGACAATTCCTGCAACAACTTCAAACTTTACTGAAATTTCCAGCTGCGCACACAGACAAGCCAAATACCTTCTAAATTTTTGCAGTCAGTTGAGCCAACAATTGGGCTATTTGGCCAGAAAGACAAAAGGGATGTTCAGAGGAGAAAAGGTGGGGCTTTCAAATCTAAATGTAGCAGCTATCAAGTGTGGTGGTAGTAGCATCCTGAGTTGTTTTGGTGCTAGTGGTACTGTTAAATACTACAATGTGAATGAAGAAGAAAGAGGACTATCAACAGCTAAATGCTTGAAACTGAGATACGACTGGATGTTTCAAACAGACATCAAAATTGGTTTAGGAATGGATAAAGCAGCCTAGCATTAAGCTTCTGCGATAGGCTTCCCAAAGTCCCGACATATTTTTATTAATACCTGATTCATTTGACCTAAATTAATAAATAAGTTACTGATCACTGTGAGTTTTTGTGTTGAGTTCAAAGAAACTCTATATTTTAGATGAAGGGGGAAACAAATACTTATAAATATTTACATTAAGATTCTTTTAATGTGTTAATATGCTTTTCATGGTGTTTCTCTCTAGCACCATGAAGGATTTCAATAACAATTATTCTGTAATTGTAATGGGATGTATAAAAGCAGGAGGACAGCAGACAGAGTCACAAGAGAGGCGAGTGTGAGACCGAGGAAGGAAATAATAATGAGAAAAGGACAGTGTGAGAAGAGAGAAAGATCAAAAAGTGTAAGAGGTTATAAAAAGAGAAAGAGCACATCTCTATGGGAAAAGAATCTGCCTTAAAACCCAGTGCAGAAATGAGAAATAAATTAACATAAAAGTTGGAGAAAGGAAGCAAAACGAGCATAAGGGTGGAAATAGGATCCCTGAAAATCTGACAGCGAGAGAGAGACCAAAATGTGGTGGTGACAGATTTCTGAGCGTCTGGGATGAGAATCTTCAGCAGGTGTGAATCTCGTCTCTGCCTGCAGATCAGAGGTAGACATCAAAACCCAAGACACACACGTACGTTTGCGCATAATACCGACAAGATTTTTTTTTTCCTGGCAAGCTGTCTTGATTTTCCCCTTCTTCTGTCTTCTATCTATTTTTCTATCTCTCTGGTGAGCACACTCACGTGGTCATGCAGCTTAAAAGAAACCTTTAAAACTGACTACATACACTCACGTTACATTTTTATCCTTTTCGCTTTATTACTTTTTCTTTAGTGTTTCTCTAATGATAACCCACATACATTGACTGATTCCAATGTGACTAATGCGACAGCTACTGCAGTTCAAACATTAAATTTCAACCTACTGATAATCTATGTTAGGATTAAAACCATGTTATATTAATACAGAGGATAGATTGGGCTTTGTTTACTCAGCTAATGAATCAGTTTTTCTGGGTTTGGTTTTTTTTGGTACTTATTTATCTTTTTCCTCTTTGTTTTTCTCTCTGTTGTTATGTCTGACAAAAATCACAAAATAGTTACATTAAAAAGAAGCTGTGTCTCTGTAGATCAAAGGAACAATACCTTGATCATACATCCGAAACCTGCTGTGTGTGCTGGTATGTCTGCAGTGTGTCATTGAAATCAGAACCACAAAGTAATTTGTTTTAAAACTACCTGCACTTTTTGATCTTTTCTCAGGTCACTGCAGCAATAATGAAAAGTACAGAATTTGGGGTGACCAAAAAAATGGCTGTGATTAAAAAGATAGATATTAAAGGTGAGAGGAACAATTCAGGAAATGAGTATCATAATCCATCTTAAGAGGAAGCCTGTTCATGCATTGTATCAAAACCAATATGGAGGTTCTTTATTTTAATAAAGAGCTTCCATATTGGTCATATATAAATATATACATATTATCAAGCTTTCTTTCCTTCTTCTATTTTTAATGGACCACTACAGATTAAATGTTTCAGTTTCTCTGTCAATCCATGCTAATTAAGGGAACACTTGGATATTTGTACAGAGCTGGGACTAAAACTCATATAAACATGAATTAGATTCAAAACTTCTATTCAAGGAATAATCCCAAAGGTCTGCATTGTGTTTAATCAAAAGACTAAAGTGACAAAAAGTCCATAAGGAAAGGCTTAATTGTAATAAACTGCTCCCCAACGGAAATTAAATTCTTTTATCAGTGACAGGATGATGAAAAGCAGTGCGAAAATGTCACTGTGAATGTGTTTGTGTACACACTCTCCTGCATGAATCAAGTTCGTCCCAGTGGCAGATCTGTGCAAAAAAATAATAATATTTGGCACGTGATTCTAATTGCACATTTGCAAACACGCACACATGTCTCTCTGTGGTGTGTGCTCTCTAAGGAGGAGTAGACAGCTGCCTCTCTAAAACTGAACTGTAATTAACACCTTTAAACCCAACATGCCAGACTCGTAAATAAAAGAAGGCTGGGGCACATTAAAAGTGGATTAGTCCCAAAGATGTAAATATCCTAGTGTCATTTTCATCATACTACCCAGAATCCATAGGGTGACCCACCAATAGGGAAGTGGGAGGACTGAAATGTATGCTAATGTTTTGAATGAGAGGGCTGGAGACTGACAGAGTGATGTAATGAGTGGAAAATAGAGGGAGTTAGCGGGAGTGCAATAGATGGTATTACAAACAGAGAAGTGTCAGTTATACATAATTCCTTTGGACCTAAGTCCCAGGGATTTGCTTCACTCTTAATATTCTACTCTAAACACACCAATATCCATACCAGCTATCAGGCATCAGCACTTACACAATTATTGTAACGCTTAGCTAGAGAATAATGAGGTTAGGAATAATAATTAATCATAATAATGGGATATTGCAGTGACTTAACATATTGTGTACGGAGGTCTAGTGTTTGGTAGTTCTTACATGACATCTTAAGGTACAGTGTACAAGGGTTTGTACTGTGACATGGGTAGGTGGTTATAAAATACCACAGAACTTACCAGTGATGGATTGAGTATTTGGAACACCAATTCAGTAAAAATACTTTTAAAATGCTCCCTTCCAATTTTAGGTCTTGCATTAAAATTATATGTAAACAAGATTTCTAGGAGCCACAGAATGTAACAATGTAATAATGACAAAGGTGATTAACAACATGTGAAAGTAATCAGGGAACCTGGAAGGACAGAAAGGAAGTACAAGACACAAAAGAAAGCTAATTAAGTAAAATGTAAAACAGGAACTAGCCAACAAAGACATTAATAAAAACAGTTAAGAAGTCAGGGATTAGGAAACACAGAGGGAAGTACAAACAAGAACATTAGGGAGATTACTACTACGAGTTGCAGCTTTCTCAAAACCGCCAATCCAAACTACTCAAGGGTGACTGGAATCATTTGACACAGAAAACCCAAGAGAAAATGTTTTTGAAGTTAGAATTTTTCGATGGCTCTCTTTTTAACATGCCATCAAACTCCTATTTCACGTGTGGTTGAGACTTCATTTCATTGTTAAAGTTAGAAGTAGGTTAAGGTTTGGAACTCCTTTGGGATTTTTAGGCATAATGGAAACAAGCTTTGGAATTCATCATTGCCAGTGCATAAAAGAACACATAATTTAAATGACAACCGACGTGTCAGTGCATTTACTCGTATCCCCAGCAATAGATTCACCAATTTTTAAGAGGATCGCTCAGGTTGCTGAATAATAAAAGGACAGACAGAGGGGGTGATGGACAGAGATTTCTCAAATTAGAGAGATTATGTTTTTAAATGATCAGTTTGTTAGTATTCTTGCCTATATCAAAATAAAAGTACTCAAAATCCAGAACAGTCTGTTTTCAAAGTGTAGAGGTATTTCTGCATTTTTGGATTATAAATATTGATCCTTTAAAATAAGTATCATGTTTATGCAGCTATACTGCTGGATGGATTAATTAATAATATTTTTTGATACAGTATACATACATATACTCAACTGCCACTTTATTAGGTTCACCTGTTCAACTCTTTGTTAATGATTGTAGACATGGTCAAGTTAACCTGCTGAAGTTTAAGCTGAGGATCAGAATAAGGAAGAAAGATTGTTTAAGTGGCTTTGAATGGGGCATGGGTTATTAGCAGTGGACAGGCTGGTCTGAGTATTTCAGAAAATGCTAATCTACTGATTTTTCCAGATAAACATCTCTCTTCATAAAGTGCAGTTTCATAAAAAAAAACTTTTCACCCTCTCAGCCAAGAGAGATCCAAGAATGGGAAGTCCAGTTGGGTCCAAACACTTAGGACTACCTAGACAGAAGACTAGAAAAACATGGCCTGATTTTATGAGTCTTGTTCTGCTGTAACATTTGGTTGTTGGGGTCAGAATGTGGTGTACATAACATGAAAGCATGGGTAAAGATCTCTTAAAAATGTTTCCAGCATCTTGTCCATGCAACAAAGAATTAAGGCAGTTCTGAATGCAAAAAAGCATCCAACTCAGCACTAGTAAACTGTATCTAATAAAATGACCCTTGGTTGTATATTCTACTAAAACTTTACTTTAAATAGGCCACTATCCACAACTGATTTAGACATGATCAAATTAACATACTGTATTCAATTATAGTGCATTATTTCCATATAGTTAGAGACAGATATTAAACTGATTTCAGAGTGATACCTCACCTGGATTGGAAGCACAACTAGTATCACCGCTATAATTAACTCATGCTTTTTTACGTGGCACTGTTTTAAAGAATGCATTATGCTGAGTCCATATGGCACCAGCATGTGAATATTTTGCTGAACTATTATCCGATACAGCTGGCATTACATGTGGCTTGAATTTATAGTAAACATTCATCACTTGTGAGGAAAAACTAATATTATTACATATGAATTAAAACTAAAACATAAAATACAGTGTATGCTCACTATGACGCAGACATTGAAAAAACTGTGATGATAACTCTCAGTGACCTTACAATCTTTGACAAGATCAAGATCAAAGCTACAACCAGAAGTACCAGTAGTCGTTCAGTTTCCTCTCTTGCTGATGGCGAGAGAGGCTTCCTGGCTTTCTTTCTCTGTTGCTGTACTCATTAATGTGTCTACT
Source organism: Tylochromis polylepis (assembly GCA_015107715.1). Classification (NCBI taxonomy): domain Eukaryota; kingdom Metazoa; phylum Chordata; class Actinopteri; order Cichliformes; family Cichlidae; genus Tylochromis; species Tylochromis polylepis. The sequence goes on along the minus strand of VVHJ01000546.1, from coordinate 15,867 downwards.
TCACAGTTTGAATGGAAGTGCAAAGTCATTGAACATTTGATGGGATGCCTTATAAGCAGCACTTTGTCAAGCTAAGACACCTTCTGGCTTGTTAATATGAGCCTGATACAACAGTGACTTCTTGGTTTCACTGCTTTGCATCATCTACCCATCAATGTGAAGTCTGTTCACTTAGATTTTTTGTGTTTCCACTTCTGAAATTTCAGCAGCCCCTGTATTTGGGCAGATGTGCATGAGCAGGTGTGTATATTCATGCACCTGTGCATATGTTTGTGTCCTTTCCTAATTCATGCTAATTGGTCTTAAAGGCTTGAAAAAAGGCAAGTGGACTTCTTTAACTTTGTGAAGATGTTTCCCCTCTTATCCAAGAGACTTCTTCGGTTCTAAAAACAAACAACAAATTTTAAAGAAGCTTGCCCTTTTTTCAAGCTTTTAAGACTAGGATGACATAAATGAATGAGAATCTGCACAAGCATTTCTTCTTGCTAATTAAAAGCCTAAAGAATTCCTATAGTTTGAGAAAAGTATACATGCATGTTATCAATCTATTTCAAGTTATTTTCCATTAATTTGTGCTCTCTTATTGAAAATGAGATGCCTTAAAATTAAAGTGCTCAACAAATCACCTGCTGTATTAAAAAATCAAATATAAGTAAGTAAACATAATATTACAAATTAAAAAAATAAATTTGAAGTGTTATCTAGAAAGCACTAGCCAGCACACAGCTAAACAATATTGCCAAAAGTATTCTTTCATTTGTCTTCACATGAATTTGAGTGCAATCCCATTCTTATTCCATTGTGTTTGATGTGATGTTGACCCACCCTTCTCAGTTAAATCAGCTTCAACTCTTCTGGGAAAGCTTTCAACAAGGTTTAGGAATGTGTTTATGGGAATTTTTGACCATTCTTCCAGAAGTACATTTGTGAGGTCAGACACTGATGTTGGACAAGAATGCCTGCTCGCAGTCTCCAGTCTGATTCATCCCAAAGGTAGAGGTCAGGACTCTGTGCAGGCCAGTCAAGTTCTTCCACACCAAACTTGCTCATCCAGGTCTTTATGGTCCTTGCTTTGTGTACTGGTGTGCAGTCATTTTGGAACAGGAAGAGGCCATCCCCAAATTATTCCATATAGTGTGTGTAGGATAACTTGACAAAGGAAAAGAAGAGACTGGGTCAATACATACAGGAAGGAAAGAGGTAACAGGTAGGGAACACGGCTGAAACTAATCATAAGAAGACAAGACAAGGGAAATAAAACTGAATGTAAGAAACAAGAGACAAAGACCCTAACATACAAACTTGACAAAGGTGGACACAGGGGACAAGAAAATAATGTGACTATATCCTACTCGTGTTTTATTTCCTAGTAAACTTGTGAAAACACTATTCCATTTCAGTTACAGTATGGAAAACTTGTGTTTTGCACAGTGTGTTGTTTTGGCGAGCAGGTCCTGCAGTATTAAGGCAAACAAAGGAGAGTATCAACCCTTTTGATGAGCGTGTATGTCATTCTGTCACCACCAGTACAGAGAGACTGAGATCAAATCTGACAGCCAAAGGCTTGAGCTGCACACAGGATAACAGGTTTTACTGTATGTGTGTGTGCGAGAGGGGCTGAGTGTGTGTATGTGTCTTTATTGGTTGTATGTGTGAGGTTTCGGGTGGGGGCAAGAGCACAATCTCACCTTACCATTGCTTGTCACTGGCAACAGATGTTCACACGTTATTTCACCCACAAGCCACACTGTGTGTTTGTGTCTGTGGGTGAATTTGCATGGTCCCTTTTGTGAGCACTGAGTTGTAGACATTTAGGAAAAGTAAAGTCATTTTAGCTGACACTATTTCAAAGAGCTTTGAGAGTTTGAAGTTAAGACTTGGGATTTAATTTCAGAGTTAAGTTTAGGATTAGGATTATGGTTGACGAGAAGCGTGTTGTTTGCAATTATTACAACATTGTAAGTGGAGAGGGAAGGTCAAACATGTCTGCCTCACAAAGTTAGCCAGACATCTTTGCATGCATATAGGAAACAACCCCACCGAAGCACCTAAATACATGAACTCAAAATAAATCCATTTCCCTCACACAATATCAGTGTTGTCGAAGTGTCATGTCATCATCTGCTCATTTTGTGTGACCCTAATTTAACAGCCTTTGTCCTTACCTTAGGTAAGATGGAAAAATGAAAAACATCTTTTTCCACTGACTGACAGCAATGAAGGTACGTGTTATAGGCAGAGGAAATTTGCCTCTCGGTCTATAGTCTACAACTCTGCATTCAAATCTCCTATCTCATCCATCACACTCCAACAATAGAGATGTCCTGCACTCCCCAGACAGCTGCTCAGCCTTAGTCTCATGAAGATGTTTTTATTTGCGTGCCTGGGGAGCTGTATGTTTGTGCTTTGAATAAGTTTGTCTGTGTGTATAATGTGCATCAGTTTTGACAAAAGGGTTTTATTTTAATTGCGAAACTCATCCCATGTTAAAACAAATTAGGGTTTCCCAAACATCTTACCAGCTGCCTGACTATTGTGCTGCATTAAACAGCATTCTTTTATCAACGCTGATTATTTCTTTGTTAACGGTGACATGTCATCTCTTTGGTAATACGCTGAGGTAACTTTTTTTAATTAGAAAGCAAAAATTAGAAGTGTGATCTGCATAATGATCAGAAGTAATTAGCACACAGGAATGATAAAACTCTACATGTTTGTTAACAATCACAAAGGGTGGTGGAGTATGATAGTCAGATTAGCATTTATTGAAACGCTTCCTGGCAACCCTGGCTGTCTAACCACAGGCAGGGCTGCCTGTGTTCATCCATGTGTGTGAGTCCACCTTGCTCTCATGTCCATCCCACGCTGGCACCACCATCTGCTACCCGTCGAAGTTCTGTCCGGGACCAGCAAGGCTCCTCGCACACACACACAGCTCCCTGTGTCCAGCTTGTGGTCAGACAGCCATGTGGCATCACACCAAATGACCAACGGTTTGTGCACACACGCTGTGACCTTCACTATATGGTCCACAAACACCAAGTCCCTCTCAATCTTTCCCCTCTTTTTTGAGGTGCACACAGGCTCGATTAAAGCACTGAAAGAGAGTGTCTCTGTCTGTCCTTCCGTCTGTTTCTCTCTGTGCCATTTGGCCCAGTTTGCTGCCTTGGATAGAGAACATAGGAGCTCATCCTCACTACCAGCAATTCATATGCGTCTCTGTGTGTGCCTGTGTGTTTAGAAGACAACTAAAGAACTCCTTAGAGGGGTGTCAGATGGCAGGCGTTTGTGGTGATGTGTGGGGGGCGGGGGGAGGTGGAGAGATGATGGGGGCGGATGAAGGAAAGGATAGACGGAAACACAAGGAGGCGAAGACTGCTGCGTTCTCTGCTCTTCAGCTTTTGTTCTCCAAGATAATAACTCTCCACCCCCTGACTCCAAAAACCAAGGGAACCCCTCCAGTCTGGAAACATGAGTAGTATTCAAGGATGCCGTGACAACTAGTTATTCCAACCTACATCAAGGTGTGTTATCAAACCGACTTCAGTGGCTTGAATTTTGAAATGTCTTGAAGATTTACACAAGCTTGTAAGATGATTCACTGCAAATTATCTGCAGTTGGAACTGCAACCGAGCCAGATTTATCACAGTCAATTATAAATGCCCTACGTTGCCCTAAAAAACCCAACATGCTTTTAATTCAGGCCAAAACTGAGTGGGGGGAAAACACAGAGGTACATTATTGCCAACAGCCTGGAGCCCAGTCTGCCAGTAGCTGTGAAGAAAACTGAAAATGGAGATTACAGATTTTTTTACAGATTACGACTCATGACCACATTCAGACAGGTGTGCTCACTCAGATGAAAGTGGCAATACAGATCTTTGCACAAGAAGAAAATGTATGGCAAGGCGTATGTATGTTGTATGTATGTTGACGGGATGGGAAAATCTGACAGGAAATCAAAAGGCACTGAATGTTACAGTGAAAACAGATTTCTGTTTGCTATGACCCGGTTGAGTACAGCAGCATCTGCAACCCACATAAGATCTAAAAATACTCCCGCACCATTGACTGCTACTATGCCATGGCCTCAGTAGGTAGATGAATAACGGCGTGTGTATGGTGCGCATGTGTTGTGTGTGCATGTGTTAAAGTGGGAATGAAGGTTTGGCTGTACATACTGAGGTTTGCCGCAGCCTCGTTTAGAAGTCTCAAGCACAAATACAGTATTTAATGCATAACATATTTCAAATATGTTGTGCATTGTTGTGCATGTGGCAGAAGCACCTGTGGGCTACACTAGGCACCAATTACTGTAAATCAAATGCACTCATACATTGCTGTAAATACACTACTGTTAGCTATCTGTGGCCCTGTTAGGATTTCATGTGCTCATGGATGTGGATAAGGCCAAGTTGCTCAAAAGACAGCCATGGAAATTCTTTTGCTGTGCAGATGTGTAACAGATGTATCTCATATTTCATACTGAACCAACATTGCAAAAGAAAGCTAAAAAAAAAAAAAAGAAACCTAAAATATTTGTCTGCAGTATACTTCAGCTGTTAGTTATGTGACTGATTTATTCAGGAAGTTGAATTAAACTTAGTGTCTTTTTATCCTGTCTTCCACCCAGCACCCCCAACCTTAAGCCTGGTTCTGCTTCAGGTTTCTTCCTGTTAAAAGGGAGTTTTTGCTTACCACTGTCGCCTAATGCTTGCTCAATGGGGGTCATTTGGTTGTTGAGGTTTTCTCTGCATTATTGTAGGGTATTTTCTTTACAATATAAAGCTGTTGTTGTGATTTGGCGCTATATAAATAAAACTGAATCTATTTGAATTAAACTGAAAAAAGGAGGAAGAGTTGCATAGACTGTTACGAGAGGTTGTACCTTACGCCAGTCTGCTTCCCTTCTCTCTCTCCTCTCCTGCACCTGCCTCTCTTCCCTGAACCGCTGTCGGCTGCACAGTTTGCTGCACAGGTGCGAAGGGAGCAGCAGCTCCAGGAGCTCCGCCAATTAGGAGCACCGAGCGGGGCCACGTGAACAAATCCCGTCGTCTAAATTCCCGTTCAGCGGCGGCCAGCTCTGAGTGAGCGGCAGCCCTGAAAGCCACGCTGAGTAGGGAAGTAATAACGGCAGGCTGAACGGGAGCAGTGTGCAGGTAAATTGCTTTTTGTCCTGGCTTTACACTCCCCCCTCACTCCCTCCCTCCATCTCCCCTCACCAGCTCCGCATGCAGCAGTTCAGATGCGCAGCTCTGGGACGGGATGTCTTGGATTCATTTGTTGTCGTTTGCGGGTTGACTCTCTGCTCTCCTCCGATCAGATCCGCGGACAGGACAAACAGCATCCTCGGTTGCCCTGCACCGTCTGCGCATTGAAACTCAACCCTCCCTCCCTTCCTCCTCCTCCTCTTTTTCCCTCTCCCCCTTGTCTCTTCCAGGCACATGAGGCTATTGATAGTTGACAGCAGCCTCGTAATCCCCGGCTGATCTGGCTGATCTTCCACAGCCATTTGCGAAACAAGAATGTTGATTGAACTTTATTTTGCTTCTAGATTTATTTGCGCTTAATTGCTAACGCCCGCATAGATTGACGCCGTGCCACCGGGGAGCGTGAGAGGTTTTTTGGTGCTTGCTGCATGCAGCCAGGCAGGCAGAGGCATAAGCTTTTATTGCTGAATTATTTATAAGACTGTCTGGGGGGAGACAGCGAGAGTAGCTAATGCCTCTGGATGGAGAGGGAGCCCTGGAGAAGATGGGCTACAGCTCCTCATATGCTTTTTTAAATTACTGTTTCTTTGCTCAGTTTGTTTTTGACTTTATTGTTTTGGCAAGAAAGTCATATTTAGTGCAGTCAACTACAAAAAGAAATCACTAAACAAGCACTCGTACTTTTTCTTTCATGCTGACTTATTTACTAAGCATCTTACATCTGATTCTGTGTTTTATCTAAAATTGATTGTGTTAATGGACACGATCGACTTTTCTTTTTTACAAGACGATTATCCGATATCAGATTAGATATTAGATTAGATTAAGTAATAGGCCGGAAAAAATCTAAATGAATTTGCGGTGAATTCTTGCATGACCTCTCAAAGTAATGTCAGTAGCTGCACATGCTATACATTAATGAAAAAGCTCAATTAGAAGCTCGTATCTTGTCTTCTTCTCTTTGTGTGTGTGTATGTGTAAATATATAGGCTATGTGCGTCAGTATGGGGGTTGAGGAATAGGTTTAACGCCATACATCAGCAGCTGTTTACGCTGTCACGTTTTTTTTTTCCCTCGAAAATCCTTTCCTAGTACGGAGAGCCAGTAGTAGGTTATAGATTACATACATGCGGCACTTCTGCACTTGCCTTCTTTACAGCCCGACTCCAGCGGAATGAGTCGACCCCCCTTATCCGCGCCTGCGCACTCCCACCATACATCTCCGGAGATTTCTCCCTCTTTGGCTCCGCTCTCGTGTCTTGCGAGGCGGGATAGACCAGCAGGCGGCTCCGGGCTCGCGCTGCCCAGGTTGTCAGGGCGCTTTTTTATTTTTTTTATTTTTAATTCTCTTCGTCGCGAGTGGACGGTGACAGCTCAGCTCGTCTCCGTCACGTGTTGGACTGTGCTTTGTTTTGTCATTGCTCGGATATATTTTTGTGGGCTTTTTTTGTTTTTTTGTGTCATTGACGGAGTCCCAGGAGCCCCTTTGCCAACCTCGTAAGTATTTTCTTGATGTTTTCTGATGAGTAGCAGGAGTTAGAACAATTTATCTCTCCCTGTCGCTTGGTTGTGGTGAAGTTAACTGGCATTAAATAATTTCTTTTTTTTCTTTTTATTTTGCTTTCGCTTTTCCTTGTCAAAAAAACCAAGAAGAGGAACTACATGCACGATAAACTTTCTTATTGTTCCTGTTACTGAGCGTGTTACGTTTTCAGTCAGACATGTTTGAGTATCAAAAATGAACCGTTCTTTGAAGAATATGACAATGAATCCAGATGGTGTCGGTCGACTGTAGTTCATCTTTTATAGCAGGTGTCTGATAGCCCACTTCCGCACTTGACTGTAAGATATGTAGGCTATACCGTTGGCACCAAGGTCTCAATTGTTTAGCTATAATATTTGATCAAACTCTTCTTCTGCGGTTTTTGGGGGAGGTCTTCCTGAAGTGTTACATGCATCCCCCCCCCGCCAATTGCTATGTTATTTCAGTACTTCCTTTTTTTAAATGCACCTTTTGCCTTCACGGGGCATAGTTTTAGGGAACCAGAAGTAAGTGATCAAAGTTTCAACACTGAGGTTAACTGGCTACTTCCTTACATACATATACCTCCTGTTTTGCGTGTATATGTGTGTCCTTTTACGTGAGTGCATGCCCGTCATCGAGTGAGTGACAGAGAGGAAGAAAATGCTGAACTGCTCTCCCGTCTTGCTGAACCAGCTTGTTGGCATACCAAAAAAAAACAAAAAAAACAACAAAAATTCCCCCATGCATTAAGCCGTAAACGTGCGTCTCATTTCCCGGTCTTGGAACAACTCGAAAGACAGCAGCAGGCGTTTCAGCTTGTCAGCGTTCAAAGGTCTTCACACCTACCAGCATGCAGTACCACTGAGAACTTTCCAACTTGTTTCTCCTGGTGCTGCAATGTTTCTCCTCTTGTTATTTTTTTTTCCTTATGTGCAGATAGTTTGTTTCTTTATTTATTGACTGGAGAATTGAGCTGCTTTTGCTCTCTGTCCTTCTCATTTGTCTTATCGTTTCTTTGTGTCTGGTGGTCCTCATGCTTGACTAATGGCCTGTTGCCTTGGGGTTATTTTTATTTGCTCCACCCTGCTCCAACCTGTTTTCGCGTGCAGGAGGTGCCCCTTGCTGACACACTCAGCCACACCTGTCCTGGTTAGGTGGAAATGTGGGGTGCCTTTGTTGCCTCTCTCGCCTAAATGGAGTTGATTTATTGAGTGGGAACACAGGCTTCTTTAGTCCTTACTTGTTACAGCCGTATAATGCTTGTCTTGTACTGCACACAGTAGACTTTGTGAATGTGTTGGAGAGAGGGAGAGACAGGATTATTACATCCTTACTTCTTTATTTGCGTGCTCGTACATGGCTATTTACTGCAGTGGACAAATGTCTGCCTGCAGCCCTACAAAGTGAGCATTACATAGGTTAGGCTGAAAAAGTGTGCGTATGCTTGAGTGTGTGTGTGTGTGTGTGTGCGTGCTCCAGGCCCATCCAGCACTTTCACAGACTTGTTCACCCAAGCATTGACTTGGCAGTGAACTCTGAGTATTGACAAGATAAAAGGATGAGAAGGAGGGAAAGAGTGAGCTGTTATTGTATGATCACCCTGCACAGTCTGTCTTTGTCTCCTTCTCCTTCTTTTAAGCATTGTTTTCGTTTGCTGTTCCTTTTTTTTGATATTCCAGATTTCCCTTGTTTTCTTTTTTTTTCTTCATAATTCCCCCAAGACATCTGACTTTTTTTTTTTTAGCATTTTTTTCTGATTTGTTTTTTGAAAGATGAAACAGGCATAGATGTTTCAACTTTGAATCTAGACATTTTTTTTTTTTAGCTCAGCCAACATTATGCCCCTAAAATGGACATTTCTATTCTACTATCACTATTGATATGGATATATTTCACATTCCTGAGTCATAAACCCCATGTTTTTGTTTTATTTAAAGTAGGGTGTTTTACCATTTAGCCTTTGGTGTTTGATTTCCCTAGAATCAGGAAGGTGATTGAAGCGCATCCAGTGGATTTGGATTGCTTCAATGGATTTGGAAATGGATTTAATTTCCACTAATGGAACTTACTTGGGACCAGATACCCAGATTAAGGACACATAGAGAACTGGCAACACTAGTAGACAGACTGAGCACGCATAGCAAAGACAAACACAGACACAGCAGACTGACAATTTAATATCAGCCATAAACCATAAAATAGTGGTTTTGACAGGTACTTTTTTCTAAACATATTCCACACTGTCAAAAACCATTTTGTTTTGTTTCCAACACCCACACTAAGTTTTAAATTTGTAACACAAAATCATAAATTGACATCCCTGTAGAGAGAAACTGTTATATTTAAAAAGAGAGAGAGAGAAATTCCAAGTTGAACAGTATTTTAAAGATTGCCGTTTTTAAGTTTTTAAAAATTTTATATATATATATATATATATATCTTTTTTTTTCTTTTTTTTTCTGCTAATGTGTAGTCAACAAAACTGAAGCTAGATCCTCAGAGATCTTCACATAGTCAGCACTTGAGATGTCTGAGTGGACCAATCTGTGAATCATTTTCCACGACTTTTTTTCCTCATTGTCAGATGCATTAAATGATGATGATTCATCAAAATCCATTCATTCATTCATTCATTCATCCAAAAAACATTCAAACCAAAATCAAAATTATTGAACAAAGTAAAAGTGCATTAAACTAAAATATTAATGATCATAAATACAACTGATATCAGTTTCTACTGACCTGTGTGTCTCTCATTATCAATCAAACAACTGGAGCCCTAAGGACCGGAGCCCTTAGATGATACTGTTAGTATGAGCGGTTATACAGTACGTGTTGTTCATGTAGGGATTTTCTTAAGTTAATTATCATTTCAGACCTTGCTGTCTTGTGTCTAATTACAATATTTTGACTTTCTGAACTTATTAAAGATTCATATTATATAGCCAATAAAGCAAAAGAAATCTATTTTTCTTAAATGACATACTGATTTTTGTGAGAAACTTGTTCAACTCTCACAGGCAAAAGCTTATCTTTTATCTAATTCCTGCTATTTGTATTGTTGTTAGGTCAGCATTGTATGAATGACAATGCATGGCCTTCTCATTAAGAAGTGTTGTCAGTATTACTGTCAACAAGCTGACAAGCTTATATGACGACGTATTTTAACCAGGTTGTTTGAGAGAGTTTTGAAGGCGAGAATAGCCATTTGCCTTCATTATATTGTAGCTTGCCTGTTCCTTGTATATTCACTCCACTTGCCTGATTCCTGTCACCTCTAACTGTATCCCTCAGTTCAGCTCTCTTTCTTCTGCATCTGTTTTATGTACGCCTGGGAATGGCGTCATGGTCCTTCAGCAGCTTGGGCTCTGGTTTGCTTTATGTTATGTGCTCAGTTTAAACAGTTTAGAATCTCAGTAACACTCACTCAGTAATAAGAGGAGACACAGCAATGTCACGGGATGTCTCCCTCTCCTGCCGCTACCTCTGCAGCATGTGAGTGTGTTCTGGTGCCCACTGCCTATCAGTGAAACAGGAGTCTTTCCACCAGTTCTCAGATTCTAGCATACAGCAGCACATTTTAGAGTCTCATCTGGCAAAGGAAATGTAGCTCTAATCCAATTGGCCAGAGCTTTAGTAAAAGCTTTCCTAATTGGCTGATATGGAAGCTGGCTGCCAAGGTTCCAGTAAGCACAACAGGGAGTTGAGGAGAGTCCCAGAGGTGCTGTGGTGCAGGAGAGGCTGTGCAAAGGGCAGATAACAAGAGAGTGCGCTACTGTTTTGAATATTCCTACCCTGCTAACTCAAATCCATCCGCCTGACCATATCTCAGTTTCAGCTGTGTCGTGTGACACACATATGCAAATGTACACATGCAAACCCCCCCCCCCCCCCCCCCCCTCCCCCCCCACCAACAAACACAC
>VVHJ01000544.1:4787-16560 GCA_015107715.1 Tylochromis polylepis | reverse complement strand
TGGTGGTGTGGGGTGGGGTGGGGGGGGGGGGGGGGGGGGGGGGTTCACAAAGGGTAGCTAACGCAAAGTTAAATTTACTTAGACTTCTTTGGTGCGGCCCACTTAAGATCAAAGTGGGTTGTATGTGACCCAACCAGTTTATTGATTTTGTACTGTCAGAACTCTATTAAAAGCAAACATATAGAGGAGCATAGCTGGTAACTATTTGTACTGGGGCAGAGAAGTGTACAGAGATTAACTGGAAATTTACTTAGAATGGCTTTATAGACGAAAATATACCAGTCATCAACATTTGTAACAAAAACACAGAGATACATGGTGCACTGAATACAGACTCTACATACTTGGAAAGGAACTTTACACTAATTTGCCAATACCTGTTTGTGTCCATTGCACTCATGCTGTCTAACCAAACTTGCTTTCATTAGCAGTCCTCCCTCTCATTCAATTATGGTGATATTAGTCTCCAGCCTAACTGACATAGCAGCTAAAATTTAGACTTTATATCAGGAGTTTAGAAACTAGTGGATGACACTGTATAAAACTGTATATTGAAGATGAACATAACCACCAGGGCTATGTTCATCTTTCAAAACACAGTTTTATGTTAAAAACACAATGTGCGGGATAACTGATTAGCCTGTCAGCTTAAAGTGTATTGGGTTAAATCTTGATAAAAAGAAGGTGAATACTGTTTAGTTTATATGCTCTATCTAGACACATGAAGGTACTAAAGACTGTTTGTTCAGCTGCATACTATTTCAAATTCAGTCATATACAGCTGAAAGCTACCTGATACAAACAGCAGTCCTCTACTGTTGCTCACTGAGTAGCTCCAGCGGAGTAATTGAGGATTGAGAGCTTTGCCCAAGGGCATCTCAACTAGAGTTGTTGATGGAAGGCAGTGTTAGTCACTTCCACTGACATCCCCAAGTGCTATGAGGATTCGCTGAAATTGATCAAAGTCAGTATAAGCGTGTAGCTTTATGAGAAATATGTAATAACAAATGATACTTGGTTGGACTCTTGTTAAATAAAAAGATGAAAAAAATGAACACACTATAAAGGACATTAGCTTAACAACTTACTTTTACCACTTACTCATGAACTGAAATGATCAGGTCCATAGAGATGTATTGAGGCGTGGGTCCATTCACTCTTAAATTAGATCATGCATTATTCCGTTTTAGTGGTAATCTGTAAAATGGTCTAGTGTAGTGGATTTTGCACAGTGGGCCAAAAATTATATTTGAAATTAGACATTAATTATCAGCTTTTTTGGAACAGTAGTATGCACTGCAGATTCTTTTACTAATACATCAGAGGAGGAAAAGAAAGTACTGAGGTGTACCCAAAGAATAAATGCAACAGTTAAACTAGCAGTTTGTGATGTATTATTTATTTTTACAGGACTATCAAATATATGTCCTCCTTGAAAACATGCTACAGCAGTTGGTACTGTATGCTTTCATAGTGGAAAAGAATATATTGCACACATCTGCCAGTTGCTTGTTCTTAGTGTGAAACTTGGAAAAAAATATAGCATAGATGGACAAATGGCACACAATAGAGGCCATAAAAATCAGCAAAAAGCTCAGCTAGTGTTAAATCACATGAAACAGCATAGAAATGAAAATCTTCTTTATTTTTTCTTTATTCCTTTTTTGCTGTGCCAAGCTATTTTATGTTTAGCAGCTTTGTGAAAGCAACCATCTCCCCTGGACTCTGCAGAAAATATTAGTTGTGTTCAATAGCTTTTGGATACATGTCTGTTGTTACGCAAAAATAAACCTGTTTTATTTATATTTATTATCAAATATGGTTTATAATAAACATATTTCAAAAGTATTTTGCTCATCAATGGGGGAATGCAGAGACGGTTTCAGCTCTACTTGGCGGTCTGTAAGACATTTGATGCTGTGCTGGGCAGAATGAATCTGGTTTGTAAAAGAGTAAAACTAGCAGGAAGATAAGTATGGATGATATGTTGAGCTAACACTTCACTATATAAAAGAAAAAAAGATCTGTGTATGAATTTTAAAGGTTGTTTGATGACTCGCCTCAAGTGAAGGGGTTGAAGTACTTTACGGATCTTCTTCTTCAATAAACATTGCTGAAGATTAGGCCTGCTGACTTTGACTAATTAGTTTTCACTAGCAACACCATAAGAGTCACATTTGTCACGAGCTAGCATCATTTTGTAGCAATATTTCTGGATGAACTACAGTAATTTCATCCACGTTTATTTATTTTTTGACATTTAATGCCACGATTAGACCATACTTATTCTTTTTAACAAAATACTTCCAAAGGTAATGACAAGTGTTCTGAAGTTCTTGACATTTATTGCTAACAGGGAAATAATAACTTGCTACCATGCTTAGCTTAGATTTCAGGGTCTTTACAATATAAAGAGCCTGGAAATGATGTTCAGTGTTAGCCGACACTATATAAATGCATTGATATTGAGAAGGTTACCATAGCAAACATACCCGTTAAATGTCAGGAGTAGCAGCATTAACACAGCATGCAAGCCTTACAGAAGCATTAGTGTGACTGTTTATGGTCATCTGTTTTCCATCAAGAAACCCCTTGGAGTTCAACATGAAGACTCACGCCATTAATAAAACAGAACTATAACACAAGATTAAAAAACAGAAAACAGAAGCAATACAAATATATTAAATAAAAGAAGCAAGTGCACTATTTGTTTATAGACTACATACCTTCACTTAAGTTCATGAGTGAGTCAGTTGTCCAGGATGCTAAGAGCTAAAGTACATGTGCTTATTGTCCAAAAACTGACATTCAATTTGTCTCCTACACATTGTCTATATCTATCTCCAGCACACTCATGCACCCTGCCTTTTGCTTTCTCTCCTGAGAAGACTACTTTTTGCTCTGATTGGTGTGCTGCAGCAGAAACTTGAAGCAGGCTGTCAGGTACTACGAGCTCTTCATTAGACACAGCACTTTCACAGCCATACCCAGCACCATGTAATAGAATTTATAGAGTGCTAGTTGAATTACGCTTTCCCCTCCAAAAGGTCCCAGCTGAATGAGTGGGGCGAGAGATACTGGGACTATCCAAAGCCATCAACTGTGCGCCGTAAATTGATTTCAGGCTTTCTAAATTAGCAGACGCTGAGCTGAGGTGCTGCTATTTGGTTTGGAATCTTAAGTTGGGAAACTCATTGAGATTGTCATATGCTATTAGTGAATGCCTAGCTGAATGCACGAAAACCACTCTTGACAGGCAATGTCTAGGCTGACATCGTGTTCGTGTCAATTGGATTTAGGCAAATAATAGACCTATTTTTAATCTGCACACTCACATAATTTACTAGCTTCAAGTAGCGAAAAAATACTTGAGCGAGGTTTCTGCCCAAGGGGCAAAACTATTTTATATGTATACATATGTTTAACTAAAAAAATTAAACTATATTCTACTTTATTACCTCTTTTCAAAATTCCTTTATCATTCTTAAAGATGCAACCTTTCAGAGGAAATGTGAGCATACTGCTAGTAGCACTAGCAGTGTTGGGTGTCAATGGCTTGTCATGCTAATGCCATTATTGAGCACATTTAACCACATGTGGCAAAAGTCTGCCAAAGAAGATGTACACACGTACATACTTTTGATAACTAACTGTTCTGATGTGACTATTAACTTAACCTGTTTAAAGTTTTGTTTTTTGTTTTTTTTTCCATGTTTGCTGTTCATGACTGATCCGCCAGTTCTTATTCAGAGATTGCATTTAACTCCTGTGTCCTCATTCTAGCCTGGCTCATGATCTTCAATGCTAGTGGGTAGTAGTAGCAGCAGCAGCAACACTTCTCAGGATGAAATATGGCCAAAAAGGCCAACAAGTCAGTGTTCTGGTGTTCCAACTAGGCAGTGTCTTACGGCTAGCAAACACTGCTGTCAGTGACGGATAGCTTCTCTTAGTCCGTCCAAAGAACAGCACGTTGAAAAACAAATGCTTTACTTGAAGATGAAGCATATTGATTGATACTTATAAGCTTTGACTTAGCTAACCCCAGTCTGTACATTGTAGTTTGGTTCTGTTTCTCTAGCTTCCAGTACAACAGAGAAAATGAAGTTAACATTATGACTCTTTATTTTCCAATTGCTTGTACCTGAGACACTATTCAACTAAACTTTAGGCAATATCAGAAAATATTAACACAGGATGGGAACGTGAGCAGAATTTCACCTACTTGTAAATTCAATTGCAAGTATAATCTTTAATTGTTAAAGCAAATTTTTACGCAAGCCTTGGAATGAGTATTATAGGGAGATTAGTAGAAAGTATTATTTGTATTAGGCAGCTGCTCTGTGCCTATCTAACGTTAACGTGAATTTTATTATATACCCCTTCCTCTGTGAAGGTGGGACATCCCTGCCTGATGAAGATTTATCTTCACACGTCTCTTAGAAATGTAAAAATCTAATAGATATTTATGGTTGGTCTCTTTTTAATCTAAGAGGAGTCGAAACATCTGCGACAAATTATGGTTGAATAAGAATTTCAATTTGTCATACACATGAGCACAGGCAGTAAAAAAGATCTGTTGCTTGGAATAAGGTAGGATGTAAAGCCATTTGGCAGTGTTCACGTAGTACTCTATGGTATGTGACCAATGAAACAATAACGATTGTATTTCATTACATATCACAAATTGGCTTCATTTATTAAAGGAGTGAATGCAACTTCTTATGAACACTGATAACTAAGACTTCCAGCTAGCAGGATTTGGTTCATAGCCACTGCTTTTCATTTGACATCCCTGAGCATATATCTTTCATGCTAATGGATGTGATGTTGCTAAGCAGCTATATCTAATCTTTCATCCCATGATCTGAGAAAAAGCTCATATGCAAGGTTGATGATAATCCTCAGTTAAAAAAAATCATCTCACCACATTATACTATCATTAGTTCCACCATGATAGCTATTTCAGTGTAATAAGCATGTGGCTGCTTTCAAAACAAGACAAACAAACAGCAAGCACTGCTTCAAATAATGCCTGGGAACATATCAAACCTTTTAATTCAACATGAAGTTACATAAGGTGCATCCAACCTCTCAAGAAAAGGAAGGCCAAGGTCTATCAGGCCCATTATTAAAACACAGATTGCTTCCTTTCCATAATAGGAATCTCACACATCATTCACTAGCGAAGCATATAAATGTGTGTTAGGCTTGGCACTAGGTCAGAAAGAATTAGTTTCATTTGCATTATTCATCGACCTAGGAGGATGCATCTATCAAGGCTTGGGTGACTTGCTGTTGCAGAATTTATAAATATTACCTGTTAAGATATACACAGGGTATTTATTGAGGCAATTTTCTCTTGGAGCAGTTTGAGTATTCACAACAGTATATACACACCCCAGAATCTTGGCTTACTGACAGCAGCCAGATGAGATAATAATTGGTTGATTTCTGAACAGTGGGTGAAGTTTGTTGGAGGGAAAGAGCTGACTCCATTAAAAGACGGCCCACCTCAGTCTTACTAGGACAACAATTAAACAGTGCTACGATGAATGGCTCTCTGCCATTGAATAGACTGGTATGCTGTATCAAATGCAGCATAGATGGTTAATCAATACAGTGCAGTTTACTTTCCAATAACCCCATTATTTAGGGTTGATTACTGTGATCAGCATTAATGAAGCAAACTAGACTAGCTCCATCCATATGAGGACAAAATGGATGGGTTATCAGCTGTGCAGTATGACTCATACTGTGGCTTTGAGGTTTACTGGTCTTTGAGGAGTTGGCCTAATACATCCATACTACAGTATATAAAAAGATATTACATGGCTTGTATACATAATGGCCGAGTTTAACCCCTAACCACAGTGGATTATCAAGTAATACTGAAGAATATTATCAGCTTAGAAAACAAAAAAATACCCTAGACCAGGCCCGACCTAACCTACAACCTTCGTTGCCCTGCACCATTTCTGTAAAAACTACAGCATCAGAAAATCAGCCACTGCACATGTTAAAACTATACAGTATTCTCCCACAGAATTTGTTTGCAATCAAGTGTATTTACTCTATTTAAATGTTCCAGAGCGCTGTTCCAGATTTAACCAACCCCCTGCATAAGAAGACACTTCTGCAACTGATATCTCACTTTAAAAAGGTTCTGGAGAAAATGGCAGTACACATATCAGGCAAAAGAAGGGGGCAAAGAATTTGTAGCTGTAACTTTAATCTTTGCAGAGGCCACCCTCAAAACCTATAGTTTTATATTTGAAGACCTCCCCTCTACCCTTAATTACATGTTTTGACACTTCAGTATATATCAATTAAGATGTTGTCTGACTGCATTTGAATAGTTTTTGGATTTTTACAATGGTAGCTGCATAGGCAGAGACCACCCTCACTAACTTCAGATATACACACAGTCAATTTGTTCTATAAGCAGACCTGAAATATGACCGCTCATTCCGGAAAAGAGCTTTAAGTGTTAATCCTAGTAGGCTTTCAAAGGGTAAAGGGTTGTAGAGTAATGTGATTTCTGCTGTAATCAACTGAAATGGAAAGGTACCTATATGTTGTTTTCCTTGTCTTACAGCCCACTCAAAGTGTTTCAGACTATAAGCAACATGTAGCATTATGCAGCGATTTATTCAGTGGTTTTTCAGTACACCTACAGCCAACTGAGATGACCAGCTGAGATCACATACATGTGTTTGGACTGTGGGAAGAAAGCCACACAGGCACAGGGACAGCATCAACCTCCACACACAAATGAAGGCCCCAGCCAATGGGGATTCAGACTAGGAACATGATTGTTATGAAGAGACAGTAATAATCACTGCTCCACCATGCTGCTCAATTACTCTTTCCAAAGCCTTCAACCTCCAAACAGTATATTCAAATACGGTTGTATTAGATGTGGATTACCTACATTTCTACCATCTGTCCTCAAGTTCCTCTTAAATTAAGCAAAGCAAGAAAAAAAAAACTGATGAACATCACTGAGGTGATGACATGATGCCTACTAAAAGAGAATGCCATATAAACATATTTATTTATTAAATCTGCCATATTTTTTTAACCATAACAATAATAGAATAATGCACCCATAAGACATTTTAGTAAATTTAAAAATTAATGACATAGCTCCCAATCTACATAAATACTCCTCGCCTACCTCGGCCTCTGACAGGAGGAGACAGAGCTAAAAGCCTGAGCCATACTTAGAAGCAATGTTCAAATGAATAACTATGAAGGCAGAGCTGCTGTACAATGGACAATACTGTGGAATCTTCCATACCAAAAAGCAGTATATAATGTGTCCATTGGTGTTGTGGTCTGCAGACTTTTTATGTCGAACAAGGCTAGTACAGTATTTTGTTTTTTTAAGTGATCAGACGTTATCAAATGGTTGTTATTGAGTAATAGACTATAGAAGGTGATTCTATCCAGTAAGCACCATAAAGAACATTATTTACTAATAATCTGAGAAATACGTCTGGCCATCCACATCTTGTCTTATCTCATGTATTGCTGGGGATCCAAGTATGTCCAGTGCCATGTGAGGTCATCTTATCATATTCTGGCTAAAAGTTATCTGTTAATTGTATTTCCCCTACAGTAAGTGCTGCCTGTTTACTCTGTGTGTAGGGCCTTGATTTTATAATGGACAGGGAGATGGCCAGCTGGAGACACCATGGCTGACTGGTCATTCCTGTTATACTTATAAAAGTACTAGTTGAAGTCTGCAATGTGGATGCATGCAGAGTTGTGCAGTTGAAAAAAAATGCATGCAGATGTCTGCACGAATCATCAAGCTCACTTTCTGATGATGAAATTTAGCAGACTTGCAAATGCATAGTTTAAGGGGGAGGGGTACGCACGCACCATTTGATTGACTACTTTTGGTAAGACATTAACAGTATCGCATTTGGAAGACTCTCATGCTTGTGTTTCTTTTTAGTCACCATGTATTTATACACCACTTTGCAGTTAATAATAATTATTACTCTCTGGCTCTCTTCCACAGCATGTCTTTTGCTATGTCTTCCTCCCCTCACCCCCAGCCGGTCACGGCAGCTGGCTGCCCCTGCCTGAGCCTGGTTTTGCTGGAGGTTTCTTCCTGTTAAAAGGGAGATTTTCCTTCCCACGGTTGCCAAGTGCTTGCTCAAAGGGGGTCATTTGATTGTTGGGGTTTCTCTCTGTTATTGTAGGGTTTTACCTTACAATATAAAGCACCTTGAAGGGTCTATTGTTTTGATTTGGTGCTATACTGTATTGAATTGAAATGAACTAACTATGATCTAAATGCCAGCCCTTACCACGAACTAAGCCTAACCCGTATTCTAACTTTAACCCTAGACAATGTCTTAACCCCAGAATATGTTTGTGAAGTGATGTTAAAAAAGTGTTTGTTTTTTTAATACCTTTAGAGATACAAGCTAAGATACCTCTGTAGGGCTGGTAAATAACCAGAGAACCTATTTTGAATAGCTGACTGAATATATCTATCATTATAGCAATTAAACAGCTTTGTTTTGCTGTATGAAATGGTGTATGAAATGTTTTTTCTGAACCAGCAGTACATGCCAGAAAAAGTTTGAGAACCTTTGGATTAAAGTGACTTCTCAGCTATAAAGTTTGCCTGGTGCCTCTTTCAAGGACATTATACTCAAAATCCAGCTTCTCTGTGGGGCTTTTAATTGTTTCCTCCTCAAACAGGTCTCAGCATCTGGAATGTTTGTTTCTTTTATCCTTTCTAAAACAGTCAGCTCCATACTGTACCGCAAGACAGATTGCATCACAGTCTCCATATTAGCAGAAAGAACAATAGTGTATAGGGGAAGGTGGGATGGTAATGAGTTCCGGATCACCAACCACATAAACAATACCCTTAACAGATGGGCGCCAACAAGTACCAGCTGCAGAGGCAGTGGAGTGAGGAAGAGACTTGTCGTTTGAAAGGACTAAATAAAACCCACTTCTGCTGGGTCTGGTCTTGCAAGGGACAGTTTCGGAAGTGACATCCTTTGAGGGAAGCCAACCTGTGGCCGCTGACGCAAAGAGCCAGGTGGAAAGAGAGCGACTGCAGACAGTGTTGTGCCCCCGCGAGGATGGCAGCTCCACTTTGATCCAATGCATGATTCATCACGGCCTGACTTGACCAAGGACGGCCAAGGAGCTTCCACAGAAAAACTTTTCATCACATTTCAAAAAGTACAGACTCGATATATAAATATATATACACATAAATGCTAAAGCTGGAGGGCTTATCAGGATTTCTCAGGGAGGTTTGTTTGAATATGTTAAAGAGGGTAATAAGGCACCACTGATACAGTTTTGTCAACATTATAAACCCCAGTATTGGCATCGTTTTAAAAACGAGTGGCACAGTATACAAATGAGTGAGAAATTAAAGAAAAAAAAAACCCATAATGCATTAATAAAGTGTGGCACCACAACCCCAAGTCCCTTAACTCTATTAAAGGCACAGAACCACATTTTTCCTTAAAGATTTTCCCTCGTTTGGTGTTTCAGTAATGTTCAGTAGTGGAGCATCTTGACCGCTTAACCAAGTTTTTAATGTCCTGTTTAGGGTGAGGTTCACAATTTACCCTACAGTGTAGGATTATTACTTATTTGGCATATGTAAAGGGAAATCCTATAACAGAAGAACTTTAAGGCACATTTCATGTAGGCATGATTTGAAAGGCGACATAGTTTCCTAGTTTCTGATAATAGGACTATTTAGCATGTGGATAAAATGCAACCTAAACCCCAAGTTATGAATATACCTTAACTCTAACGGTAATGTTAAGCAGTTCAAGGCCATCACACAGAAAGAAATTAGGATTTGGTTGCATCATAAGGGCCTGTGGAATATCAGTGACATTCAGTGACTTACAGTGATGACAAGCAAAACAACCATTACTGAGGCAACTTGGTTGAGTACCAATTAAAATGCTTCTGGATTATTGGATGTCCAGTATAATGACCAACTGTCAGCCATAAAGGAATGAAAAATGAGGGAATAACTTGGGGGAGGCTTGACACACGAATTCAGTATTTCTCATAGGTGTTAAGCCTCATCTCCTATGGATGGGTGGCATGTTTAACTTAGAGAGAACCTCATTCACATCTCATTACATACTGAAACTTGTTCACAACCCCCTGCCATCATTTTTTTCATGCTGTGGGTACAGACGAAGGAGAAGCAGGGTTCTGCAGTGGATGCCATGCCACTGTAGCAAATTATTTTTTTGGTGGCGTTGTCGCTGTTTTGGGAAAGAAAATTCAGGAGAAGAATGGCACGTTGACCTCTACCTTTTATAAACTTAACTAAGAAATGGAAAACTGAAAAATAAAAAGACAAAATGCAAGTTTTGCTGTTTGGTTTAAAGTCTGAAGACGTGTGCCTCTGCCACTCTTCCTGTTTCATTATGTGAAGTGAACTCTTCACATAATGTTGTTTTCTTTCCATTTATCTCTAGTTGCCCATTATGCTGGAATCAGTAAATGTCTAGTGTCAACATTTTCAGCCAACAACAAACTCAAAGAGTTTTTGATTTGTCTGACAATTTCAAGAGATAAACAGCAAACACAAGGTGCAAAAAAAGTCTGCAATCAGTGACGGAACTATGTATTTCTATGCAAGTTATTGTGAGTTACCCCCAAAGATTACAAAACTGATTCACTTGTTTGCTCAAAGCAAAAGAAATGTCTTTTCAGATGTATCCAAGTGAAAAACCCGCTCTGTCAAACCTTTTTGTCACCGCTGTGAGTCATTTAGTATCACTGGATGCAGTCTTTGCTGTATCTGCTTGATTGTGCTCCATTATCTCAGTCCTCCTGGTGACCTTCAGACAAGGTGAGCGCAACATTTGGACTTGATCGTGACGCTTTTCGTAATTATTCCTATCCATTTTGTGAGTGATTGAAAATGCATTTGGCTGATATATACTTTTCAGGTATGACATAAACAGCCAGCAGCATAAACAGAAAAAAAGTGCCAGACGCACAGATTGCAAAGGTCCCTCTGATTAGGGTGGCAGATTAGTTTCAATAAACAATCATTAAAAATAATACCCACTGGCTTTCAAACGCCTCGAAGAAAAAGCCTGTGCAGCAAACATAAACGGCAGGGGCATAGCCTTGTTTTGATACGTTGCCGGTTTTTAATCTGTGCCTGTGCCCACCTGCACGATGAAGCATTTGGACAGAGACAAAAGCACACTGTGAAATACTTGTGTGTCTTTGCATTATATTTGTGTTTTTGTGTACATTTGTGTGTGCTTGGAGCACCGTGGAGTATTTGTTGCTAGGTGTGACTTGGCAGTTTTCAGACTAAGGCCCCCTGGATCTGAGAAAGGACACAACTCTTGTCGCTTGGGTGAGGTTATTATATGCACAAACTGAGGTTGTAAGAAAAGCTTTTTCTACATAAATAATGTCACAGTTGTGTATGCACATACTGTATTAGATATGACCCATTTGTCTACTCCTCG
Organism: Tylochromis polylepis; assembly: GCA_015107715.1. NCBI lineage: Eukaryota > Metazoa > Chordata > Actinopteri > Cichliformes > Cichlidae > Tylochromis > Tylochromis polylepis. Next base: position 5,056 of record VVHJ01000544.1, on the reverse strand, counting down.
ATCTGTTTGACATCAGAGAGAAGATGCTGTTCCCAAAATAACCACGACATTTGATGCAGTGTTTAGAGAGTAACACGTCGGTTGTCGTGTCCTGATCATTGAACTTGAATGGCTCACCTATGATTATTATGATTATATTTTAACAGTGTCTTCTAAAACATGCAACTTAAGAAAACACCAGCAAATAGAAAAACTCTGCAAAAGCACACAAAAGACAACAGAAATAGAGAAAACGTTGTTGTGTCAGTTGTGTTTTAGTCAACTTCCAT
>VVHJ01000533.1:20656-35965 GCA_015107715.1 Tylochromis polylepis | reverse complement strand
CAAAACCACCGATTCGGCTCAGATTCCAGCTTTATTTTCTAATGCAAGAGAGAGAGCGAGGGAGACACACACACACACGCACACACACACACACACACACACACAGACATACACACATTAAAAAAGAGCTCACACACTGCTCTTTATACGTGACAGTCTCATGCTTGTCTGTTGTGTTAGGAGCACGGCTAGATCTTACTTCTCAAATTGTAATCTGCTTTCTTTTTGCTCAACCCTTAGTATGTAAGCTCCTTACTGTGAATCAAGCAACTAATTACAGTGCAGCTGCTGCAGAAAGGAATCATTTCTAACCAAGACAGGAACAGTTTCGAGTTGTTTTTTTTTTTAAATGAACCTAAAGTAAGGCCAATGCTACAGCTTTCTTATTTACTGTTATGAAATATCCTAGACCTACTTCCTCACAAGAGGAAAGGCAGAAAATGGGGGCCTGTCTATGTAAAAAAAAAAAAAAAAGACAATATAACTGTACTATATAACTGAGACTGTAGCATTTTAAAAAATTCACTTGGCATTTCCTTTGAATCTTGGCAGCTGCATGCAACTTGAAGATGAATTTTGCTGATGACAGCTGAAGGGCACAAAATGATGACTAGAGAAAAACAGCAGACGTCCAGCACGCTTAGTCAGCTTGTGCATGTTGATCATTAGCTTGGATTAGTTGACTGCTTAAATATTATTTATTTATCTTTAACCTGAAATTATGAATGACCACTCCGTGTTAAACCATATAGCTGGGCATTGCCTCCCTGGCTTCCTTGGTCTGCTTTGTCACTCAGAATATAAGATTGGTGGTAGCTTGTTTTACTGTGAGGGGGGCAGGGTACTTTCTAATCTCTTCCTGATCCTCCACAAAAATCCTTTAGTTTGATAACTGTTTCTTCCAGGACCTTCTGGAAAACATTATCCAGGCCTTGAGCGTGATACTGAATGCTTACACTAGCATTAATAGCTAATGTGACAGTTTGAGAAGATTTCATGGTGCTGGTTTCTTAACTATTATCTGCCATTTCTGCTGTTTTGGATGTGTTTTGTCAGCAAATTGAGCTGTTATCTCCAATTATCATTTACCAGGAAATCTTAATAGCCTATTAGGCGCATAGTGCGAACTTTAATAGCGCTATAAATGCTTTTATTTAAATATACTAACAAACAACATGTAAATTGCAAGACATAGATTACAGACTGAAACCTATTTTTAGTTCCAGTCTGTAATGACGTCAATAAAAATGTTTTCCTTCTTGTTCAAACTTTTTAAGACTTTTCAAGCTCAGCCAGCACGTGCACCTTGAACCTTACGCCTGTGGCCAAGCGTCTTTCCGGTGTAGGAGCCTAAGTCTGCGTGCAACAGTAACACTGCAGGAGAAATTGGAGCACAGTTGACACAAATTAAGAGCAAATCCTTTTGGTAGCTCCCCCAGTCTACGTTAAAGACACCAAGGATGGAGTTTAGCCTCCAACCAGCTGCTCATGAGCTGTGACTCACATCACAGAGGAGAAGTAAGATGTCCAGTAGCTGTGTTACTGCGTCGTGACAACTTAATTTATGATTCCTTTCACTTACTGTTTTGTTGGGACATACATCAAAAAGCTGAGCATTCCTCCATTCCAACCAGACCAAGGCTTTATTCCTTGCCCTATTTATGCCTTCCTTTTGTTCACATGCCACTGCCAAAGCTGCCTGTTTTTTGTTTTTTTTTAGTCGTTTTTGAGTGTAGCAGTAAGAGCCAAAGTCACTTGTTTGGCAACTGACTGCATTCTGCTGCATTGATTTCCATATGAAATGGGCAGCAGCACTTCGCTCTGACAGTGTTTCATGCTGCCAGCAGACGTTTTCTCAACTTTTCTCCGCTCACATCCATTGAGTGCAGAGGGTTGCACCAAAACAAGACGGCACTGATGAAAGCGTGAAGACTTCTTTTGAGATACCCCATGTGACAAGAAAGAGATGTTTCACAACAACAGTGGACAGACAAGTGTTTTTCTTTTTGTCAGATGGTGGCATATAGTATGTTTTGCTCTGGTTCTGCAAGTTCTAAGGCTTAGTTTCCTCTACTTTTTTTTAGGGCGACACTTCAGAGTTACGAGTTTGCATCACTGCTCACACCTCTGTTGTGCCATTATAATTTCACAGAGGGATTTAAGGCGTTTGGGGGGCTTCATTCGGAGGAAAAATTCCACTCGTGCGCTTCTTTGTCGGGCGTTCTTATCCTCATCCTCGGACAGAGCAGCGCTCTTTCCTGCTGTGGGTTTAAGTTGCTAATTAGAAAAGACAAAGCCAGAAGGAAGGGGAAAGGAAAACAACAACATTACACAAAAGCCTCTGCTAAAACTCTCATTAGAAAACACTCATCATCACCGCCCCCACACATACTTATTTAAAAAAGCATTCTCAATAAGACTTTTGCTTTATCCTTGCTTAATTTTGACTGACTTTCTCAGTTTAACAACATAATTTAAGGATTTACAAAAATGGTCTATTGCGAATGTAAGAAGAACCCTAACACAAGATAGTGCTGTTAAAGGTTCGGCATCAGTGCACGGTATCTGTCACCATTCCCAGAAGTAATGCTGTCAGGAAACAGTGGCTGCATTTGAAAGCATCCAGTAGATTGTTTTCTTCCTGGCATACTGGGCTTTAAGGTGTCACTGTGTGCATTTATAGCTTCTATACACCTCTTGAGCTTTTTCAGTGGTAGAAGAAGTACTCCAAATACTGCTCTCTTTAAATAAATAAGGAGAAATATATAAATGTTAAAAGACTTAATTGCAAGTGAATCTTCAGCATGAAAATTGCTTTCAGATAAATGATGTAATGTAATACCAGCAAGAGTGGTAGTCAAAGCAGTAAGCTATAAAAGAATTGGTTGGCCTCTCTGAGTTAAGTATTGTTAAATGTGATATCATTAGATAACTAATTCTCAAGCATCAATGGGTAAGCGGCATGCTACTTGCTTTTACAAACTTTTAAGTCCCTGACTGAAGCATAATGTCACAATAGAAATAGTCACCTTAAAGTGTACTTACTTACAAATCACAATTATATTCTTAATCAAGTCTTAATGAAACATTTTTTTCTGAAAAATCACTTTTTTAAAGCTTCTTTTAGATGTTTACATTGATAGGATTGCATCCAATTCTACTGTACAATGGCAATAAAGATGTTATTGTTATTATTGATGATTCTTTTTTCTGTTTTTGAAACTCCTGGTTGTTCTGCACAGACAACACTTCTTTTTATCAGCGTTTATATGCTGTTTTTGTTTAATAGATTTAGTCTCTTCGCTACTTGTGTCCTGTATCCAATGCTTGTAACTTCTTCCATGCTATAGTTGAAATCTCTGGGATCATTGCCTTGTAACAACGACCTCCTTTGAGCAGTTTGTGAGCAATTTTATCATTAGTAAACTGAGCAGGAAAAAAGGGTTGCTTCCTGGATAGCTGCTGGCAGTTAAAAATGTGGCCCTTTTTTTTAGCAGTTAATTGGAGACAAGAAAGCAACCTACACAACTATTTTAGTGCAGAAGCACCGGCAGTGACCACTCAACTGTTTTGGAAGCAATCTATCATTAAAATAGTCCATAACTCAAAGCAATGATAAACTCTTGGTGCTAAATATAGTCTGTGTTTCCTTTAACTAGCATTTATTACCATCACTCAACTGCCTGCTGGCTTTTCTGACCTTGCAGACACCTTTTCACTCAGCTAAAGCTGAATTGCACCATAAAAATGTTTCCTTGTGACCAAAACCATTATTGTGAAATTGTAAAGGCATGATATAGGTTACTAAAGCACTGGATTTTAGATCCAGTCAAGTACTGTCGATTTTTTAAAAAATTCTCAAGAAGGTATTTGATCAAGGAGAAAGGTTGTTTTCAAAATGCTGGATAAGACAGGACAGAGACAGACCCCCAACCCCAAGCATGCACCACCAATCACCACCTCACACTTCCTCTCATGAAGAATTTGGGTTGAAATGGCTGCGGTACCACCCAGTACCACTATTTATTCCAATTACATTTCTGACTGGACAGGAAAAGCATGCACCATAAATCAGGCTGTCAAAGAGCTCATCAGAATTGCACATTCCTATTTGAACGGGGTCTGATGGAGTGCTCTGCCTCTGAACTATGCTGCTTGAGTCAATCTCTCCTGGAAAACGTCAGGGAAGGTAGAGCCGTGGTACCTTATCTCTACCATTGCCACTCAGTGAGAACATCAAAAGGAAGCTTGGGAAGAGTGCAGTGAAGGTTGTGCAACTGTCAGTTGGATGGCTGGCACGTTTGTCTCCAAGGCTCATCAATGCTGTTTGCAACAGACTATATCAGAGAAAGCCTACCCTCCCTCCTCATGGCGTGTTTTTCCAATAAAAGACATTTGATTCATAATTTATTTTTATTTATTTATGTTTTGTTTTTTGTTTTGGACAGGATGACAAACAGGAATACAACTAAAATTAAATTTCTTATTTATATAGCCATTAAAATTGAAAATAGAATGCACATTTTGGGAAAAAAAAGCTTAAATTGAACTCAAGCTGTGATTGCATGTAGGATGTGAATTGGGGCAATTCCGCTGCGGGACAGGTCGATGTATCCCCGGTGACTGGCACTGTGACGGGACGTCAGACTGTGTCGATGACTCTGATGAGCACGATTGCCGTGAGTTACTTATTAAATTGCATTTTATGCCAATATGATGCCTGCAAAGGTTTTAATATTTCATGTACAATGCTTGTTAGATGTGAGTGTTTTCAGTAGTGGAAGAAATTAAATCCTGCTATCGATGAAAATATATTGCAATAAAGTGTTTCCGTGTGCATGGTAATTAGTAACGTTAGTGTGGTGACAGCTAAGCACAAGTAAAGTACAAGTAATTAAAAACTGCATTTGATCAGCACTAAAATTTGTACTTGTGGATTTCATTCGGCAGGCATAAGTAATGAAATGCTCTGTCTCACAGCTCAGGTAACGTGTGATAGCAGTCATTTCCAGTGTCTGAGTGACGGCGAGTGTATCCCAAGCCTATGGGTGTGTGATGATGAGGAAGACTGTGAGGATGGCTCAGATGAGAGGCAGCACTGCCGTAAGTATATTACATCATTATCAACTTATAAAGGGAGCTGTTCAGTGATTAAGTAAGCATTCAAAAAAAATTTAAATTTTACTTAGAATGAAATATTTGAAATTATTTGAATTCTTGCAAACATAAACTATGCCATGTGGGATTGAACATTGAAATGTTTAAGAATGACCCCCTACATAGTCTGTGGGACTGAAGTAAGGTAACTAATCTGATGACTTTTAAGTCCCTTTATCTACAATAAAATGAAATTTGAACTGCACATAGATGAATACAAACTTTTTTTTAATCTCTTCCTAGCTGGAAGGACATGCACCAGTGGCCAGTTCAGCTGCAATAATGGTGCATGCATCCCAGGAGAGTACCAATGTGACCGTCTGGCAGACTGCTCAGATGGTTCCGATGAGAGAAATTGCCGTAAGTCTTCTCCAAGGTGGTTCCCCTCACCCTTTTTTTAAAATTTTTTTTTTTTTATCTCAGGCTCCTGTGGCATTTTAATCAATTTGTTAAGATTAAGAGGCTCGCTGACTGACAGAATGGACCACAATATGCTTCTTGTTGTCAGAGGTTGATTGCAGATTCTTTGGTGGATTAGTCAAGCTGAAGTTCAGCTGCTATGCCATTATTGTGCCGACATGGTAGACTCGCAGCACTGCACACGGTGGTAATCTCACAATTGCATAAAGAATGCTGTGGCAACTGCTGGTGCTATGGTGGTGCTGTTAAATGTTAGTCTCTTATCCCTCCTATTCACAGAGCTTTTCACGTGTTAAAGGCTGAAAAGAGCACAGTTGTCAGGCTGATTTAAATGCATAACATTTGCCTGATGATGGGTTAATCTTACAGATTATCCCGAGTGTACACAGCTGAGGTGTGTCAATGGGGCCTGCTACAACCGGACCCAGAGATGTGACCAGATACTTGACTGCCGTGATGGCTCTGATGAGGCAAACTGCAGTAAGAAGACACTCAATTTGGTGCTAATGCGTCAAGTGAAAGGCGTTTTTGGGTCTTCCAAAAATGCAACCAGAAACATGACAAAATCACCAAATCAAGTCCTTTTTTGGTCTCTTTCTACTGTGATTTTTTTTAGCACAGCGCTGCAATGTGGGCCTGTTTTCATGTCATAATGGGATGTGTGTCCCTCAACGCTACGTCTGTGACCACGACGATGACTGTGGAGACCGAAGCGATGAGCTTAACTGCAGTATGTGGCTCCTGTTGCTGTCACTGTCACTAATTACTGTTATTTTTGTGCAGATAAACAAATGTCTTATTCTCCTCTTACTCTGCAGCATATCCTACATGTAGAGGCAACTACTTCACGTGTCCCAGTGGCCGCTGCATCCATCAAGTCTGGCTTTGTGATGGAGAGGATGACTGTGAAGATAATGCAGATGAAAAAGGCTGTGGTATGTATACAGTAGTTAAAAAAGAAATCAGTCAACATTTATCTACTTTATCTGTAAAATTAGGATGAGAAGCCTTGGTACTTTAGCTGGACAAATAGCAATGAAAGGAGTAAGAACTGGAGCTGTGTAAACCTGATTCATCTTTAGTCTCCATGGTTGGTTTGGCTTAGAGTGATACTATGCCTGTGCTCCCTTAAGTGTGGTATTCAAATGCCTCTTTGTGGCACAAGATTGTGCAGCCCCCCAAAGTGCTTTAGAATTCCTCCACATGGCTGTGAAGAGTGTGTGTTTTTAAAGGATGGGCTGCAGAAGCTCTCTGTGCCCCCATGTGACCCCCCTCAAAGCTCCACTCCTTTACGTCAATTTAAAGTGACAGCCATTTCCCAGACAGTGTCCCAGCCACAGTTTTCTTTAGATCAGAACCATTGAATATCTATCTATTCCCAACAACTGTACCACCTTTAAAACTTTCTCCAGCTCTGTTTTTTATTGGTGCTTTCCTTTTCTGTGTATAATCTTGCAAAGTGCATGAATTTCTTTTTTAACTGCAGATAATGTACAACGGGAGTGTTACCCAGGAGAATGGCCATGTCCATCTTCTGGCCTGTGCATCCCCTTGGATAAGCTTTGCGATGGGACACCTAACTGTCCAGATGGAGAGGATGAAACTAACGCCACTGCTGGACGCAACTGCAGTTAGTACCAACACAACCAGTGTTGTGCACTATTGAGTACACATTAGGAGATTTAATCTCACAAATGTCACTGAAGAATATATCAGCAGTCAGGTTTCTTTTTTGGTCAGGTATTTGGAGATGTGCCTCCCTGAGCTGTGAGCATCAATGCCATGCTTCCCCTGATGGTGGAACTTGTTCCTGTCCTTCTGGATACATTGTCAACAGCAATAACAGTCGCACATGTATAGGTATAAACTCTAGTTTTCACTAACTTGTTTGACTAGATGATGGTATGGGTGAGTTGTGATTTTTTTTATGCTTTTCACTATGACAGGAGTGTATTTCTTTTGCTATGTTTATAACATAAGCAGTTGTTGGTGGGTCACTCTACTGAAGCTCTCTAAAAGCCGAACATCTGTAGTTTATGTTAACAACTCGATGCACCAAATCATGTGATAGTAGAAGTATGAGTATAATTTGAACTGCTCTTTTTTTCAGGGTGGAATGATTGTACAGAATACATCTCTAAGGACTTTAAAAAACAAGGATTGGGTGCACAAGTTTTCATTTATTTTGGATTTTCTCTAATTCACACAGGGTGAAAAGTATGTACACAGGCTCAAATACATACATTGGTGTGAAAAAGTGTTTACCCCCTTCCTAATTTCCTATTTTTTTGGTATGTTTGACACACTTAAATGTTTCAGATCATCAAACAAATTTAAATATTAGACAAAGATAACACAAGCAAACACAAAATACAGTTTCTAGGTGTTTATTATTAAGGGGTAAAAATTCAAACCTACATGGCCCTGTGTGAAAAAGTAATTGCCCCCTAAACCTAATAAATGGTTGGGCCACCCTTAGCAGCAACAACTGCAATCAAGCATTTGCGATAACTGGCAACACTGTTTGCAGCATCGTGGAGGATTTTTGGCCCACTCTTTGCAGAATTGTTGTAATTCAGCCACATTGGAGGGTATTCGAGCATGAACCACCTTTTTAAGGTCATGCCACAGCATCTCAGTTGGATTCAGGTCAGGACTTTGACTAGACCACTCCAAAGTCTTCAGGTTGTTTTTCTTGAGCCATTCAGAGGTGGACTTGCTGGTGTGTTTTGGATCATTGTCCTCCTGCAAAACCTAAATGGGCCTCAGCTTGAGGTCACGAATAGATGGCCAGACATTCTCCTTCAGGATGTTTTGGTAGACAGCAGAAGTCTTCCATGCAGCAAAACAGCCCCAGACCATCACACTACCACCACCATATTTCACTGTTACTATGATGTTCCCTTTCTGAAATGCTGTGTTAGTTTTATGCCAGATGTAATGTGACACACACTTTCTGAAAAGTTCAGCTTTTGTCTTGTCAGTCCACAGAATATTTTCACAAAAGTGAGATGAGCCTTTATGTTCTTTTTGGTCAGCAGTGATTTTCTTCTTGAACTCTGCCGTGAAGGCCATTTTTGCCCAGTCTGTTTCTTATTGTTGAATCTTGAACTCTGACCTTGACTGAGACATGTGAAACCTGTGGTTCTTTAATGTAGTTCTGGGTTCTTTTGTGATCTCTTGGATGAGTTGTCGCTGTGCTCTTGGAGTAATTTTGGTCGGCTAGTAACTCCTGGGAAGGTTCACCACTGTTCCAAGTTTTCTCCAGTTGTGTATAGTGGCTCTCACTGACATTCAGTTGAGTCTCAAAGCCTTAGAAATGGCTTTGTAACCCTTTCCAGGCAAAGAGATGGGACTTTGTTTCTCGGGTGTTTCTTCAGATCGTGGTATGATGTGTTGCTTTGTTGAGATCTTTTAGCCTCCTTCACTTTGTCAGACAGGTTATATTTAAGTGATCAGGTGTGTGTTTAGTGAAACTGAGCTCAGCTTTAAAAAAATATGGTTAATCACAGGTAATTATGAATTAACAAGAGGGGCAATTACTTTTTCACACAGGACCAGGTAGGTTTGGATAACTTTTCTCCCTTAATCAATAAAATCATCATTTAAAAACTGCATTTCGTGTTTACTTGTGTTATCTTTGTGTAATATTAAAGTTTGTTTGATGACCTGAAACATGTAAGTGTGACAAATATGCAAAACACTAGGAAATCAGGGGGCAAACACTGTATATAAATCGCCACTAATATTTGTATTATAAATAAGTGTTTGTTACCATCAACAAGCTTCTTCCGTAATTTTGTCTGGATATTTGACCGCTCTTCTTGGCAGAAATGGTAGAATTCATTTAAACTGGTTGGTTTCCTGGCAAAGACTGAGATTTTAAGTGTGGCCCATAAACTTTCAGTAGGGTTGAGGTAGGGGCTTTGGGAAGGCCATTCCAGAATGTTAATGTTAGCCTGCTTTATCCTTTCCAAAACCAGTTTTGATGTGTGTTTAGGATCGTTGTCCTGTTGGAACACCCAACTGTGTCCAAATTTCAACCATCTAGATGTTTATCTGAGGTGGAGTTGAAGAATTTGGAGGTTGTCCTCCTTCTTCATTCCATCCACATTGTGCAGTGTATCAGTACCACCGACAGCAAAACACTCCTAGAGGATGATACTACCACCACCATGCTCGTACTGGTACAGTGTTCTTAGGTTGGAAAGCCTCGCCTTTACTTCTCCTCCTGTCATTGCGGCCAAATAGCTCAATCTTTGTCTTTGTCTCAATCTTTTGTACTTATATACAGTCGTTCAAACAGATGATCTTGGAATTTAAAATTGTTTAGAAGTCATGAACACAACCAAGAACTTAATAGGCTGTGGCATTGTCAAATCAAAATGCATCGTAGAACCTTAAGCACCACTTATTAAAAGATCTAAGTGAGTGTATGTGTATATTTGAGCCTGTATGCATATTTTTGACCTTGTGTGGATTAGAGAAATTTTGAGAATAAATTCAAATATGTACATCTAATTCTTGTCTAATTCTTTAAAGTCATTAAAGATGTATTTGCTATAATCATCCCACCATGGAAGAAGAACAGTTCAAAGAAATCATTAAAAACCTAAAATTACCATGCCATATATGTCCATGATGAGTGTATGTAAGCTTCTGATTGCAACTGCACGTGCAACAGATCAGGCTGAGATTCAGCTCTCCCGTCTGTTTGTGTATTCAAATAAAACAACAAGAGTTTAATCCTCACTTGCTGTTTCTGATTTCCGTTTAAAGATTTTGACGACTGTTCTATGTGGGGCGTGTGTGACCAGCTGTGTGAGGACCGGATCGGCTCCCATCGTTGCAGCTGTCGAGAGGGCTACATCCTGGAGCAGCACAGATACTGTAGAGCTGATTCCTCTAGTAAGTGTCACTTTCTCTCTGTTTAAACAGTTTAACATACACAACAAATGTTCACATTTTGAAGGTTTGAATGATCTAGCCAAATGAGGTCTATTAGCATAGACACCTCGCCTTTTTGGCAGCTACTGCACACATTGTGTGAGCTTCTTTGTGGTGCATTGTTGCGTAGTAAATGTTGTTTTAGTTTGTCTCTAGCCTTTGTGTAACATAGAAAGAGTGTTGTCTGAGAGGCTGACCTCTGTGCCTTTGGCTTTAGTGAGAAATCTGTGTAAAAACTTTGGGTGCGTTCTTTTCTAAGGTTTTGTATTTTGTTTCCCTTGCAGCTGGAGTCCCTTCCTTGATATTTTCTAATGGGAGAGACCTACTGATAGGTGACATCCATGGCAACAATTTGCGCACTTTAGTTAATTCACAGAACAGAGGGATTGCAGTGGGAGTCGATTTTCACTACAATCTTAACATGATCTTCTGGACAGATACCATCCAGAATAAGGTATTTTATAAAGCATTGTCACATTCATTGTTTTGTTTGAGCTTTTACTTCTGTGTTAAACATTTATGTTTTAGAATGTAGGACCAATTTCTTGTTTGTGCAAATACTTGAGTTAGACTCGCGTTGGCCAGGACCAAATTCTTTCAGTCATCCTATAAGATATCAGCAATGTTGATACTATAATAATGGGATAGCTGTTGGCCCCATTGTGGCTGGGTCATAATGAAGGGGAAGTAGATATGGAGTGGAATCCAAATGGCCTAATCTTGAAACCTGTCTGATAGGCTGGTATGATGTTCACATACCACAGTGCAATTTTTGTAATTCAATCTTGTACGATCTAATCACGCAGTATTTGTTTTCAGTGACACTGTCCATTAAAGTGGATTCTTTGGCCAGCTAAAACGTCTTTGTTCAGATTATGTCTTGGCTTCTCTCTGCTTTAAACCGCAGCCAATTAGCTGAAAGGGTGACACTGTGCTGGAGGAAGTACTTTTACTAAAGTAAAAGTAGCAATACAAAACAAAGTGAAAGCCTTAATTTTCAAACCATATTTAAGTAAACTAAAAAGAAATAATTTACTTATAAAAGTATCAAAAGTATTCATTACATACCAAAATAGGCTTTGCCATTATGCAACCTTTTACATTATACCACTGGGTTTTATTACTGATGTGACCAGCATTTTAACATTGTAGCTAGTGCTTTTCCTGCACAGTGTTCCCCAGAAAGGATTTAGTCACAGCATGAGAGGAATTACTCACATTGTGGCAAACAGGGTTTCATTTCCTCAAACGTAACAGAGATTTTTGCTGATCAAATGCTCAGAAATAGATGTATAGCTTTCTGTTGATAAGGTAGTATTTTTTCCTTTACTGTGCTTCCATTGCAGGAAGAACCCAAGTACCCTAGTAAAAACTGTGGTTTACTCATTAAATATGGTGTCAGATTGCTTAAGTAGCTTAATTATACAGTCATTATGTAATGATAGGTTTTAATGTTGTACTCTGTTTTAGAGTAACCACTACCTACAGCTGTTAAATTAATGTAGGGGATTAATAACTTCAAATTCATTCATTTGAAATTCTAATTTCATTTAAGTACAGTTTTTTAAATATGCTTTTTCTCTGTTACTTCTCACCTCTAAAGCTAGAACAATTATTCGTATGAAAAAGATGATTTTCACAGGGCTCTATGCCATGATTAAATAACTTGTAGACCCTCCTTCTGTAGCAATAACATGAAGTAATTGTTTTTTGTATGACTTTATCAGTCTGTCACGTTGTTGTGGCAGGATTTTTGTCCCACTCTTATTTACATTTTTGCTTAAATTCATTGGGATTTGTGAGCACTTACCTTCTTGATTCCTATATAAGCAGCAAAAGTTTACTTAGTTTTTCACAGTATTACACAGAGTCCTGTGAAAACTTTCTCACATGACTGTACTGCTGACTGGGCATCTGTGAATATTAGCCACCTCCATGGCAGCATGTCCGATTAAAAGTAGGGAGAGCACAAACAGGGCATGTGAATGCAACCAGAAAGGTTAAACTACCAGGCTATTTCCACATCTTCAGTTTCTCTTTAAACAGGTCAGTTGAAATCCTGCTTTTAAGACGTGTGGATCTTGTTTCAAAAGAAGTAGAGCTGCTAAAAGCAGTGCCCATCTAACCATCTGCACACTGCCAAGGTTTCCAAAAAACTGTTGAAATCATAGTAATGGCGGACAGAAACTTGACAGAAATGCCAAAAGACAGAAAACTTAAATAAGCGAACATATGTTGTCTGATGCTTCCTAACTCTTGACTGTTATAGATTGCGCTTAAATCAACTTGTGAAAGCTTAAGCGCCATCTTAAAGCTATAACTATATGCCAGTATGCAATCCACATTCATACTGGCTTTAATTTCAGTGGTGACAGACAAAATCTTGGGTCTATGATCTTAAAAAATACATATAAATAAAAAATAAAGCTAATATGAGGGTTTACTTTAATGAAACTGGACAAGTATTATATTTAGATTCACTAGAAAAAAGATGAATAAAGCCTATAACATATATTTTTTTATATGTTATTTTTATATGTTATATGTTATATGTTATATCCGTATATTTTTTTTGTAAAGAGTGACCACCTAAAGACTAATATTCTGACAACAATGGCATCTTTTGTGTACAGGTGTTTTCAGTGGATATGGCCGGTTCCAACATGCAGGTGGTTTTAAATGTATCAGTTGACTACCCTGAGAATTTGGCAGTGGATTGGGTGAACAATAAACTGTATGTAGTGGAGGCCAGCGTCAACAGGATTGACATGGTGGACTTTGATGGAAGTAACCGGGTCACACTCATCACTGAAAACCTCGGAAACCCTAGAGGACTGGCGGTGGACCCCACTGTCGGGTAAGCACATCTCCTAGTTTCCATTCATCTGTGCTTCCATTCCCAATCCCCACATTCAGTATCTGTCGTGCTCCATTGGCATGGAATAATGGGGTGGAGGGGGGGAGGCAGGTGAGATTAGCAGATTGCCCTGGGTGGATTAGTGAGGAGCAATATAAGTGATGACCCTTATTGTAATCCAATAGTATAGTTCATGGGGGAAGGAGAGCCAGGTGGCTACAGAGAAATTGCTTATCCTAAATTAATGTACAACCACCCACGTTGGAGACATATAGCTATTCTGTAGATGCTGGATTGAATTAAAAGAGGAAAAGCCTTTAATGATTTTGTAGGAGTTTCTGTTAGAGTATACATGTGCTGTACTTTTTGTATGTAGAAGTTGTAATCTAATAATCCCACTTCAATATATTCCCCTCCTTTCATAGGTATATGTTCTTCTCAGATTGGGAGTCACTGAATGGACAACCAGGCCTGGAGCGGGCCTTCATGGATGGAACCAACCGCTATGGTATCATTAGCAGTAAATTGGGCTGGCCAGCTGGTATCACACTAGACATAGAAGCAAAGCGCGTCTACTGGGTTGATAGCCGCTATGACTACATTGAAACTGCAACCTATGATGGCTTGCATAGGTAAATACTCAATCAAATGCAACAAGTAGTAAGATTTGTTCATTTATATATTCTAATAAATAAACATCCCTAATGTTTTTCTGATAGAAAAACAGTGGTTCACGGAGGTACTGTGATCCCTCATCCATTTGGCATCAGTCTGTTTGAGCATAATGTCTATTTCACGGACTGGACGAAGATGGCTGTGATGAAAGCCAACAAGTTCACAGATAGCAGCTCTGAAGTGGTTTACAGAACATCTCAGACCCCACATGGAGTAGCAGTGATACATCAGCTAAAGCAGCCACAAGGTAAGACCATCAGTGAAACAAATGTGTATCTTCATTACGATGGTCCTGATGCAGCTCATACTTCTCACAGTTCCTACTAATGTAAAGTATATATTTACCCAGGTTATAAAGTTTTTCAGTAACCTGAATTGCTTTCTTTTGTCTCCAGTGCCAAACCCTTGCAGTGTAGACAGAGGTGGATGTGAGCAGATTTGTGTCCTGAGCCACAGGAGTGACAATGGAGGGCTGGGTTACCGCTGCAAATGTCGCATGGGCTACGACCTGCATGCTGATGGCAAGCGATGTTTCGGTAAGAGATTATTTCTGTGTGAGTTATTGCGAGTTATTTTTTTGCAGATTTCAGTATGTTTCTTGGTTTAAAATGCGAAGAACAGTGTGTGCACAGAAATCAACATGAGTTTTATACTCTTTTATACTCAGCTCTGTGCCATTAATGCCTGTTTTCTTTAATCTTGTCTGGTGATGTCAAACCCACAGCCGTGAGACAGTTCCTGCTGTTCTCCAGCCAGCTGGCTATAAGAGGGATCCCCTTCAATCTCTCTACTCAAGAGGACATCATTCTCCCTGTTACTGGATCCCCCTCCTACTTCGTTGGAGTGGATTTTAGTGCTGAGGATGATGCCATCTTCTTCTCAGACACAGCCAAAGATATGATCTATAAACAGAAAGTGGATGGTACAGGTGAGCATCTTGTCTAGCTGGATTTAAACTAAAGATATGGCATAGAAAATGAAAAACATAATAGCCTTATTATGTTTGCACTGCCTTCCTAGCATGGAGCTCTAACACATGATTTTCCAGGCTTACCCTGGGAGTTAAGGGGGTGCTCAATAGGGCCAACTGCTGCTATGGGGGAGGGAACTGACAGGAGCATGGATCGTGTAAAATAGATCATATTCCATACAATTGAATATCAGCCTAAAGACCTGGAAATGAATAGAAATAATAAGGTCCAAGCATTTTTGTTATGAAGTCACTAAACTATTACCTAAACTGTGAAAGTAGC
>VVHJ01000533.1:0-20636 GCA_015107715.1 Tylochromis polylepis | reverse complement strand
AAGGTCTTCTAAGAAAACACACACACACACACACACACACACACACACACACACACACACACACACACACACACACACACACACACACACACACAAAGAAAGAAAGAAAGAAACACCACTGCTCTGATCAGGGGTGTTGTTTTTGGAGTTGCTCTAGTTTTTTCTGTCCGGTCCGAAAGAGGAAAATGGAAGCTGACAGCCTATTTATTTAAATGTGTTCCTCTTTCATCTCTGTGTTAAATGGTGCTCTGACTGCTTTGATCTGCACAGGCAGGGAGGTACTGGCAGCCAACAGATTGGACGGAGTGGAGGACCTGGCTTATGACTGGATTTCAAAGAACCTCTACTGGACTGACCCCCGATATAGAAGCATATCCGTCATGAAGCTATCTGATAAGTCCAGGAGGGCCATCATTCGTAACCTCAATAACCCCAGAGCTATTGTGGTGCATCCTCTTATTGGGTAAATCACTTTAACATCAAAGAATTGTTAGTATTTTCCTGGCTGTTTTTCCTTAAAGCAAATTTGAGCAAATTTATGCTCACCATTACGTGTACCAGGTAAATTGTGAAGACTTTGAACATCTCATCATTTATAGTGCATAATACCATCAAAAGATTTTGAGAATGTGAAGAAGGCACAAGGCCGAAAATAACTAATAACCATAATAACTTTGGACTCTCAAGTGCCACTGTGCTAAAGACAGGCATGATTCTATCATGGAAATCACTGCATGGGCTCAGGAAAACTTCCAGAAATCACTGTCTGTGAACACAGTTCACTGTACCAGCCAGGGCCAGAGCTTTACAGTGGACTGAAGGAAAATGTAAAATTACAAGTTTGTTCATCTGACCTTATGCTATAATGTTCTTGCACTTATATATTGCCTTTTTCTATACTATTAACTGTAAAAACTGCATTCAGCTGCTGTTCTCATAAATTTTTTGAGCCATTTGGTTTCTGTGGAGCTCACATTTGCTGTGTCTCTTCATGTCATATTGTCCCCCATGTGAAATTAAAGATTAAATATAAAAAACTCTCACCCATAAGTCTGCAGGACATAGTCTCAGTGTGTGGTATGAGGTACGAGGGATAAAAATGCCACGCAGTCCCACATAAAGTGCGGCCCCTGGCCACCCATTCATAAAGTATCCATAAATTAAACTCTGCCGTGATAAAAATAATTATTATTTAGGACAAGCTGTTATTTCCTTTGGCCTCAAAGTCATAAGGCGTCTGTGCCCAACAGCTGAGATGAACTGACTGTGTGAAGGGCAGTATTGTAGTGAAGACTAAGACGTTGGCTTAAACAAACAACAACAAAAAAAGCTCTGTGTTGACAAAAGTTCAGATAAACATGTCATGCAGTTTGATTTTTAATGGTTTTCTTTAAGTGAAAGAGTTTCTGAATTAAATATCTCATGCTATTCATTTTGTTTCATCAGGTATATTTTTTGGACTGACTGGTACCGGCCAGCGAAGATTATGAGAGCGTGGGGTGATGGGTCACATGCGCTGTCTATTGTAAACACTACTCTTGGTTGGCCAAATGGCCTAGCTATCGACTGGAGGTGAACAAGATACCATTAGTCTCTTTTTTTACCCATAAACTGTTGCTCCTATAAACCACTCTTCGCTTCAATGTGACTATTGACTATAAATTTATATTTCTTTGCTTTGTTGTCCTCACAGTTCGATGCGTCTGTATTGGGTAGATGCCTTCTTTGACAAAATAGAGCACAGCAACTTTGATGGACGGAACAGGCTTTCTTTGGACCGCATATCCCAGATCTCCCATCCATTTGGTCTCACCATTTTTGAAGGTTAGGCATCAGCTACAAGTTGCCCTGTTATCTAGTACAATATCATACATTTGATGTAAATGATGAGTGAGTTTGTATTACTAAAATCTGACTTGTCTTGCTTTGATGATGATTATGTTAAATGGACAATTGCTGTTGGGAGACGTTGGTGAACGATGAAGTAACTGTGGCTGTGCTCCATTTCTCCTGTCCCTTAAAGGCTATGCATATTTCACTGACTGGCGCCTGGGTAGCATTGTACGTGTGCGCAAGACCGATGGTGGGGAGATGGTTATTATCAGAAGAGGAATTAGCGGTATCATGCATGTCAAATCTTTCAACTCCAACTCTCAGATTGGTGAGTACCTTTATTCATTGTTCTTCTCACTCCACTTGCCATGCATAGCTGCAGCCTGCAGTTGTCAGTCATATTCCTGGTAATTAGCCTCCACTCCTCTTCTCAGGTTCCAACCTCTGCAACAGGCTGACAAATCCTAATGGAGACTGCAGCCACTTCTGCTTCCCAGCCCCAGACTCGCAGAGGGTGTGTGGCTGCCCATATGGCATGAAACTGTCGCCCAACCAACAGACTTGTGTGGAGGACCTTTCCAATGAGCCCCCCACACTGCAGTGCGGGGCCAACTCTTTCTCCTGTGGCAACGGCAAATGCATCCCAAACAGCTACAGATGCGATGGTGTTGATGATTGCCATGACAACAGTGACGAAGTCAACTGTGGAATTAATAGTAAATCATTTTTTTCTTTAATTTAGTTGATTAAATAATCCCAACCCTACAAAAAAAATCTTGCCTTTGGATTTTTACTCAGTTTATGTTAATTTGGCTTAAATTAAAGATGATACCTTTTATCTTTTATTTTAGACACCACTTGTTCCCCCTCTGCATTCACCTGTGCCAATCAGCGCTGTGTGCCTGCAGGATGGCGCTGTGATGGGCAAAATGACTGTTTTGATAACAGCGATGAAAACAACTGCCCAACACACGTGCCTGGAACGTGCCCTGCCAATCAGTTTACCTGCGCCAACCACCGCTGCATCCCACACACCTGGCGTTGCGACACCGATAATGACTGTGTCGACGGTTCGGATGAAGCTGATTGCAGTGAGTATCTTTAAAGAAGCTAACAGTTTAACAAGAATAGGGTTTGCCTAGAGATTTATCGTGGTAACTCCCAACACAATACACACAGGAAAGTGTGTATTGAGGCGTTTGTAGTCAAGTCAGTGACTGAAAGGTGCCCAGGCCCTATGGCTGCAAAACAAGCCCAATTCCTCACCCTTCCTCGACCATGCTTTACAGCTGGAGATGTTTGTGCTGATATGCTGTGTTTGGTTTTACCAAATATGGTTCTGTGCATTATGGCCAAACATCTACACTTTAGTCTTAGCTCTCTGACAGATGTTCCAAAAATCTTTGGTGTGTTCAAATGCAATTTTGCAAACCTAAACCATGCTGCCAAGTTCATTTTTAAGTGAGGCCTGTAGAGTCTGAGATGTAGTTCTTGTTTTTTGGGGGAGGGGGTTTGTATTTCTCTTGAGTATTTTACGATCTCACCTTGGGGTGAATTTGATGAGATGTCCACTCCTGGGAAGATTGCAGCATTTTGTGTTAACAGATGAGCAGATGCAGCTGCAGATGAGCAATCTGGCAAAACCTTTGATTCTATAGAGGTATACTTGCTGATAATCAGTTAATTGAGTACATTAGATTGGCAGCACCTGCTTACGATTTGCTATTTGCTCTTAATACATATGGAACCAGTGAGGTTGTATTAGTTTTTCACAGGACCACATAGAGTCCTGTGAAAAAACTTTCTTTGTATATATATATAAAGCTAGTCAGTAGGCTAGTAAGCATTAGTCTTTTATAAATCTTATTTTAATGATTTAACTCCTCAGGCAACATGCACATCGACTCCCTACCAGTCTCAAGTTCCCTAATCAGAACCTGTTTATTTCTTTGGAAAACACTGATTCTTTTGTGGACTTGCTGCACGTTGCCACTGATTAGATTTTGAAGAAGCATGGTTGTTTTTCCTCTTAAAAATAACAAAGTTTTAAGCTAGGACTTGTACACTATTATATGCATTGGCCAGTAACATAGGCGATTAACTCACAGGCTCATGTTGTTTTCTAACATTTTGTGTTGACAGATCTGGGAAACACATGCCATCCGGGACAGTTTCAGTGTCCAGACCACCGCTGTATAGATCCTAACTATGTCTGTGATGGAGACAGGGACTGTGTGGATGGGGCGGATGAGCAGGGATGCAGTAAGTAGTGTTCTAGATATACACAGAGTTGCTGGCCCCATAAACTTTGCTGGTCTAATATGGTGCTTACTTGCAGTGTGCCAAGCATTGTGTTTAGAGCACATGTGCGTGTTTGATAAAATCAGTTTAATTTCATTTTGCCTGCAGTTATAAAACTAATAATATTAGTTGCTCACTAGATCACTTTGACTTTTGAAGATCTAATTGTAGACATGATGCAGCCCGGTCTCTTACTTTGAGAAGTTGTTGTGAACTGGCGTTTTATTCATACTGCCCATTTCCCAATAAAGAATTAATTAATTTGTTCAGTCATTCATGCATTACAGCGTGCTCTGTAATATTCAACAAGCATTTCCCAAGGCTCTTAATTTATTGATCTTATTACCTTTGTTGCACAATAGCTAAGTTCAGAAGTATGAAATATCAGCATTAACATATGCTACTGGATTTTTTTCAGTCTACAACTGCACTATGAATGAGTTTAAGTGCTCCAGGGGTCACCAGTGTATCAACTCCTACTACCGATGTGATGGAGTCTTTGACTGCAGCGATCGCTCAGATGAGCAGAACTGTCGTAAGTATTTAAATGCATCCATTGGTCAGAGGTTATACTAACAAAGTCCTGCATAATTATTTAGGTTGCTAACATATTTTAATATTTTATGTGTCAGCTACCAGGCCCCCAGGGATGTGCCACCATGAGAGTGAGTTTCAGTGTCAATCAGACGGAAGCTGCATCCCATCTTCATGGGAGTGTGATGGTCATCCAGACTGCGAGGATGGCAGTGATGAGCACCACGCCTGCCCACCTCGCACCTGCCCTTCCTCGCTCTTCCGTTGCGATAATGGAAATTGCGTGCTACGCAGCTGGATTTGCGATGGGGACAACGACTGCAGGGACATGAGTGATGAAAGAGACTGTCCCACACCACCTTTCCGGTGTCCAAGCTGGCAGTGGCAGTGTCCTGGCCACAGTGTGTGCATAAACCTCACCACAGTGTGTGACAACACTCCCGACTGCCCCAACGGTGCTGACGAGTCTCCCCTTTGCAGTAAGTCTGTTCTCTGCTTTCTTCAGCTTAGACGGTAATCTTTGTCTATCAGCACTTAATTGTTTTATTTTTGAGTCTGGCCTCACCAAATTCAATTACATTTTCACATCACATGGCAAAACAGGATCAATCTCTCAGCTGATTTAGTTTAATTTGACAATTTTCTGGTTCTTGTTTTCTATAAGCAGGAGGGCCTTAAATTCACAAATATTTTGTGTTGAATGCCATTGGTTTGTCTTTGTATTCTCATTTTAAAATCAAGCATGTATGTGATTTGTCCTGTATTAACTTGAAAATGATCTGTGATTTTCCCTTCTTACCCTTCTCACAACTTTCAGATGAACCTTTGCCAGGTAGGAACAAGCAAACTCTCAATCACTGCTAGAAATTCTGCAGTTGTAGTTTTGATTTATGTTTCAACAGATGCAATATTTCTATTGATTGTTTTAATAGTCATGTAGTTGTTTATTCACTGTGTACCACAAATAGGCATAAAAATAGTTCTGGCTCAGAATAATATTTCTGAGGATCCCTAATTAATGTAGTGACTGCTTTTTTTATTTATTATTATTAGATTGCCGCATATTTATTAAAGGCATAATTTACATTTTTTTCAGTACTGAATTGTCTTTTCCTTGCTTTTAACTCAGATCAGGAGAGCTGCTCAGACAACAATGCTGGCTGCACCCATGGATGTATCCAAGGTCCATTTGGGGCCCAGTGCACATGCCCTGTGGGTTATCAGCTTAGCAATGACTCCAAAACTTGTGAGGACATTGATGAGTGTAATCCCCCTGGACTGTGTAGCCAGCACTGCTTTAATGAGAGAGGATCTTTTCGCTGCCACTGCCAGGATGGTTACACTCTTGAAGCAGACCAGCGTACCTGCAAGGCCTCAGGTGAGGAGGGATACAGCTCAAACCTTCTGTGCACTGAATACACCTCGTTTAAAAAATAACTATCCATAATCTCATAATGGATAAAAGTAGGAAATAGGGATCTCATTAGCCGTGTAGTCATTCGTCTATACAGCACATACTTTAGTTTTCTCCACTGTGCTGCCTCTTGGTAAGGAGGCACAATAAAAGGGGAGCTTAGACCCCAGACTGCAAGACTGACACTCTTTTTTCTTCTGTCCTGTCTGACTTTGCTGCTCTGATTTCGTAAGATAAGGCAAATAACATGTATGTCACTCACTGCCCATCACCAGTGTAATTAGGACATAATCACAAACAAAGGGCTGTGTATGGGGAGTGTGCCTGACATGAGCTCCTCTTCCCAACAGATAACCCGCTGAAAGACTTTGCAATACAATAGGACATTATTTGGACAAAAGCTCCTTCCCAAAGGATTGTCATTTGAGTAGGGGCTATTTAACCGTCTTTTTGTATGGTTTTGGTCTGCACACAAAAGCTGATAAGTCCTCTTATTAGCACAAGAATGGAAATGGAAAAATAGATAAGAGTGATTTTGATTCATGTTTATAGATTCTCGTCAGGCTTTCCTGTTGGTGGCAAGTCGGAATCAGATTGTGCAAGATGACATTACCACCCAACCCAATGTAGTCCGGTCACTTATTCGAGATGGACGCAACATTGTGGCCCTAGATTTTGACTCGGTCACTGAGCGGGTCTACTGGTCTGATACAAGCCAGGACAGAATCTGGAGTGCTCACAAAAATGGCAGCGACAGAGTTGTGGTGAGTGTAGTTTGCAAACAGCTTTGATTGAAGTGTGATTTGACCAGCAAGCATATTTAACTAAGAATGAGTCTCTAATGCACAGATATTCGACAGTGGAGTGACTGTGACAGAGAGCCTTGCTGTGGACTGGGTGGGGAGGAACTTGTATTGGACTGACTACGTCCTGGAGACAATTGAAGTGTCTAAACTGGATGGCACCCACCGAAGTGTGTTAGTGAGTGAAAATGTAACCAACCCCCGAGGTCTAGTGCTGGACCCGAGAGACAGGTCAGAAGAATTTGGATCTGTGTGTGATTTCATCTGTATTTTATGGTCACAGCTTCTCATCACGAAAGAAGTTGATATAAAGAGAGAATTTGTTTTTTTAGTGCTCACCTGATGTTCTGGACCGACTGGGGGAGGAACCCCCGCATCGAGAGGGCCAGCATGGATGGAAAACAAAGAACTGTTATCATAAGCAGCAAACTGTACTGGCCTAATGGTCTGACCATAGACTACCCAAACAATTTGTTGTACTTTGCTGATGCCTACTTGGATTTCATTGACTACTGTGATTATAACGGCAACAACAGGAAGCAAGTCTTGGCCAGTGACCTGGTGAGTGTATGAGATAACAGACTTTATGCTAGTGATATATCTATAAAGATAACGTTTATGTTGATAATCAGTTTTCTTCTGAATAGCATGTGTGAGAGACACTTTTTTTTTCTTTTGCTACTCTCTATGAAAAGGTACTGCAACACCCCCACGCAATTACCATTTTTGAGGATTTTGTGTATTGGACCGACAGATACATCAACCGTGTGATGCGAGCTCATAAGTGGCATGGGGAGAACCAGACAGTGATGCTGTTCAACCTCCCTCAGCCCATGGGTCTGGTGGCAGTGCACCCAGCCAGGCAGCCAGCAGGTATGATGAATAGACTGAGCCTGATCTAGTCTTTGCTTCATCTTTATCCGCTGATGCTGACCATTTTGTTGGCCACATGATGAGAGAACATGACTTTTTAGTTTCTGTCTGTGTGCATGTATTGTTTGACAATTTGCAGGGGAAAATCACTGCTTGAGGAGCTCCTGCACTCATATCTGCCTCCTGTCTGCTGTGGGACCGAGGTATTACTCATGTGCCTGCCCCTCAGGCTGGATGTTGGCAGCGGACCAAATCACCTGCACCAGAGGTATGCGCCCTGCCACACGGAGGAAAACACTCATCACTCAGTTTGATGAAAAAGGAAGTCAGATCAGATGTAGCCGATATGTTGAAATACTCAGGTCTTCATCAGCTGTGGTTATTGCTACAGCGGAAAGGATGGTCCTTTCATGCTTTATCTGCAGCTATCTCAATGCTGGTAAGAGAATAAATCTTTGAAAACACTAACCTGAACGATCCAGGTCCTTGTCAACAGTCTCCCATTTAGATTCTTTAGTAAACTGCTGTTCCAGTTATAAATATTAAGAATCATATGCGTGTGTCTTTCAAGGTCTTAAAAAGACAAGGGACCTTTAATTCAGTGTTCAAGGAGTCGTAGTTAGGTCACCAGCTTAACTCATCTCAGGTTTCAACCCATTCAAACTGAGCAGGACACAGTCTACTCCCGAGGCCAGCGATTATCCAAGAATGAAAATGCCCTACAACCATTCATTGATTTTAATCTGTGATGACAAAGCAAATCAGATTGTGCAACCAGCTTTCACCAGTCAATCCTCTTTATAGATAAGGGTCTTTTAGGGATGTCTAGGGATGTCTAATTTGCACCAGATATCATGCACTGAAAGGATCCAGGGGGCAAATCTTTCGAGCTCAGTTTTGGAATTTGTTTAATAATTCTAAAAGTATTCTTCTTCTTTTTTTTTCTTCTTTTTTTTTGCTTTGGGTTTGCTGTCATACTGTAGAAAGAACCATTTATACTTCTTCTTCCTGTTTTTTTTCATTTGTTTTTTTAATGTTTTTGCTTTTTTTGTTTCATCTTTAGTTGAGGATCCGTTCCTGGTGGTTGTGAGAGACAGCATCATCTATGGCATTTCCTTGAACCCAGATGACAAGAGTAATGATGCCATGGTTCCTGTTGCTGGGCTTCAAAATGGCTACGATGTCGATTTTGATGACAGTGAACAGACCATCTACTGGGTGGAGCATCCAGTAAGTGACTGTGCATAAATACTATACAGCTTCTTAGTTCTTTATGCCTTTTCCCAACAGTAAATAAGGAACTCGAGTGTTGTGTAGAGATGCAGTTCTCCTAGACATAATGTGCATGTTATAAGGGTTTATTGTAAAGAAGCCATAAACATGCTAAGAAGATATAATACAGACTCATGCTGAGCTTAATATGTCTGTCTTTGTCCTCCAGGGCGAGATCCACAGGGTGAAGTCAGATGGCACTAACAGGACAGAGTTTGCCCCTGCAGCCATTCTTGGCTCCCCGGTTGGGCTGGCCTTGGACTGGATAACAGAGAATCTGTACTACACCAATCCAGCAACACAGTCTATTGAGGTGAAATAAATAATGCCATGTTCCGTAAAAACAAAACTAGTGTTGCAGTACAATTGTGCAGAACAATAATTGCACCTCTTTGTATTTGGCAAAGGTCTTAAAGCTGAGAGGGGAGGTACAGTACCGGAAAATTCTAATCACAAATAACGGCTCTCCAACTGGCGCTGGTAGTCCTGTTGGCATTGCCGTGGACCCAGCACGTGGGTAAGCCCTATTTAACACAGTCCTGGCACAGATCACTCAACCACACAGCTACTGAGCTCTAACAGCCTCCTCATTGCCATCTGCTCGGCCTCTAGAGAGATCTCAACTAGTGTTACTGAATACTACACTGTACTCTAAAGCCCCAGCAGTGTGCAGTCAAGAAACAAGCTCAAGATATTTCTAACCTTTTTTACTTCTGCATGAAGACACTATGTCCTCATTAAGTTTCTGCTCTGTGACTTCATCATCATGAGTTCTCAAAAGGAAGATTCATTCAGCTTAGAAAGTGCATTATTGTTATAGATGCTGATATTGTTGTTCCTCATATTTAAACAGTATACATTTAGCGGGAACAGTGTACTTCTTTGTTTGTTTTGCTTTAACTTTTAAAACTTTTAAAAAGTGATATACATGAGTATTGTATCTGTGATTAAATTGCAAAGGCAGACTCTGACTGACAGTCTTTCATGTTCTTAAGCAAATTGTACTGGACAGACCAGGGAACCGAGAGTGGCATCCCTGCCAAGGTGGCATCTGCAGACATGGATGGCTTGAACCCCGTCACCCTGTTCACCAACAATCTTGATCACATTGAGTTCATCACTGTGGACATCAGAGAGAACAAGTTATACTGGGCTGTAACAAGCACTGGCATGGTGGGTTTTTACTTAGCTGTCTCTAAGATACTCTAATCTTGATAATTATTTAAAATTTATTTAAAGCACAAATATTTTTTCTGGTTTCCCTAAAATGCTGCAGATTGAACGTGGTGATCCCGACGGAAGCAACCGCATCACCATAGTGACAGGCCTGTCGCACCCCTGGGGTGTGGCTGTCTATCAGAACTACCTCTATTACACTGACCGCAACTTTGAGGTCATAGAGCGTGTGGACAAGTCTACTGGAGCCAACAAGGTCGTGATGCGAGACAATGTGTCTGGACTCAGAGTTCTGAAAGTTCATTTTCGAGAGAGTGAGTAACACACATATCTACCTCAGTTCACTGCCTGCTTTATCTTTGCTGTTGCTCTTTAGTTACACTGTATTCTGTTTACGCGCTCAGCCTCTGCAGGTACATCTAATGGCTGCACAAACAATGTGGGAGTGTGTGAGCAGCTCTGTCTCCCTCGGCCACAGGGTCTGTTCACCTGTGCATGTGCCACAGGTTTTAAAGTTAATGCCGACAACAGGACCTGCTCTCCCTACCAGTCTTACGTCGTCATCTCCACTCTATCTGCTATTAAAGGCTTCAGTCTGGAAGGGTCAGACCACTCTGAGGCCATGGTGCCAGTGGCTGGAAGAGGTCAGAGATTGTAATACTGTTACATAAATGATTAACTGTCCACCTTGTAATAAAATTAGTAATAAAGTTTTTAAAATGTGGATTAATCCTTGTTGTAATCAACTTTGTTTGTTTGTATTCATTCTATCTGAAGAGACAGTAATGACCTCTAATGACTGGGTTATCCTCTTACAGGCCGTAATGCTTTACACATTGATGTCCACATGGCTTCTGGTTTCATCTACTGGTGTGACTTCAGCAGCACTGTGGCGATACAGAATGGGGTCAGACGAATCAAGCCAGATGGCTCGGGATTACGTAGCATTGTGACATCTGGAATAGGACGCAACGGGATACGAGGCATTGCTGTCGACTGGGTGGCAGGTATGCTGTTCGTTCATTCGTTCATCTTTTGTTTACCACAAAAGTAATGTGCAGATAGGTTTACAGCAAACTAATCTGTGTTACAGGATGTATTCAGTACCTAGATTTTAGCATCTTTAATTCCTATTGAAGTCATTTATTGTTTAGCATTAAGCAGTACTCTGCAGCAGTGAGATTCATTTAACTTTTAGTACATTAGAAATAGATCACAGTCGCTTCTTATGGAGTTGTAGTATTTTGTAGACAGTCACACTGTCTGTTGTTTTCCTCTCCAGTTTCCATCACAGTGTACTTTAAATAAAACAGTCAAGACTTGACTGAATTGCAGACTTGCAGCTTTAATACAAGGGGCTTTGCAGAATTTTTGCAGTAACTGTTTAGGAATTGTGGCCATTTCTACCCACAGTCTTCCATTTTCAGAGGCTCAAAAATTATTTTGACAATAGACTGACAAGTAGCTTCATGGCCAAATGAGGCCCGTTGCCTTGTTATTTCATGACAAATGAAGCAGACACAATATCTGAAGTTGATTCAGTTGATTCAGAGTGTTGAAGAATGAATGCACTGTCCAGCTCAGCAACACCAAAAGGCCTGAAAGATCACAGAAGACAACTAACATGCACTTACTTCTGTGGTAAAGAAACACAACTTCACAACATCTAACCTAATCAAGAACGTTCTCAAGGAGGTAGGTTAGTAATTGTAAATATACAGAATTTACAACAAGCTCCAAACTGCTGGTTACACTCAAGAAAATGAATGCCAGAAAACATGAGCCTAGACTAGAAAAAGACTGTAAATGCTTGTCCAGTTACCATTTTGTGCTGATTACACAATCAGCCCAGTAACTTCTACTTCTACACCAAGCATGACCAGTTTCTTTCAAAACTATCTTAACATGACTGGATTTATCGCATGATACCATATTAAATGCACACTTTACTGGTTTTGTCTCCTAAGGGAATTTGTATTTCACCAATGCCTTCCTGACTGAGACATATGTTGAGGTGCTCCACCTAAACACAACTTTCCGTAGGGTGCTGCTCAAGACCCAAGTGGACATGCCACGCCACATCATTGTAGACCCCAGAAACAGATACTTATTTTGGGCCGATTATGGTCAGAACCCCAAAATTGAGCGAGCACTCTTGGATGGAACCAATCGCACAGTTTTGGTGTCTTCGGGGATCATCACCCCTCGAGGCCTCACTCTGGACTTTCAAACTGGTTATGTTTACTGGGTCGATGACTCACTGGATATGATTGCTCGAGTCAGCCCCCAAGGAGGAGAGACAGAAATAGTCAGGTATGGCAGCCGCTACCCGACTCCTTACGGGATTACAGTATTTGAGAATAGCATCCTTTGGGTGGACAGAAACCTGAAGAAGGTGTTCCAAGCAAGCAAAGTGCCAGGAAACACAGAGCAGCCGGCTGTCATTAGAGACAATATCAATATGCTGAGGGACATTACCATCTTTGACCAGCGAACCCAACCCACTAGTGTACAAGCGCTTAACTACAACCCCTGCCTGGAAGCCAATGGAGGCTGTGCCCACTTCTGCTTTGCCCTCCCAGGTTCTAATGGAGGCAGTCAGAATAAAAAATGCAGTTGTGCTTTTGGGAATCTTGGAGCAGATGGAGAGAGCTGCGTGGTGTCAAGGGACGATTACCTCATCTACACTACCGAGAGCACTGTCCGGAGCTTGCGACTTGATCCAGATGACCACGCGCTGCCCTTCCCTGTCGTCAATGTGCCTCGTACTTCAGTGGCACTAGATTTTGACATCGTAGACAGAAGGATTTACTTCACCCAGAGCTCTGGTGCAGGATCAAGCAAGATCAGCTACATCAGCCTGTCCTCTCCCATCTCAGCTCCTGTAGTGGTGGCTTCAGGTGTGTTTTACACTCATGCTGGTAAGTTTATTTGTGTTGATGTGTTGCTCATGGTGTTGTGATCTCTGTGGTTTGATAGATCTCGGTGCTCCTGATGGCATTGCTTATGACTGGATAAACAGAAGAATTTACTACAGTGACTATGTCAACCAGAGCATTAGCTCTATGTCTGTAGATGGCTCCCAAAGAACTATAATTGCTTATGTGTCCAGGCCAAGGGCCATCATGTTGGATCCTTGCAGGGGGTAAGATTTACACAGCACTCTATCTTTGTTCATGAGATTGAACAGCACATTTATAAATTCATCTTTGTCTTTTAACAGATACATGTATTGGACAGACTGGGGAACCCACGCAAAGATTGAGCGTGCCACCTTAGGTGGAAACTTCAGAATAGAGATCGTGAACAGTAGTCTTGTGTGGCCCAATGGCCTGACCCTGGACTATGAAGAAGAGAGGCTCTATTGGGCAGATGCCAGCTTGTAAGACCTGAAAATTTTTTTTTTTGAAAAATGTATTTTGCTATGTCTTATCCTGTTGTCTTGTTAATCTGCAGCAACTGCCATTATAATCTTTTTGCTCCGCCATCAGACAGAAGATTGAGCGATCCTCTCTTACGGGTTCCAACCGTGAAGTTATTGTCAGCACAGCCATCTACCCTTTTGCTATGACCATGTTTGGCCAGTTCA
Organism: Tylochromis polylepis; assembly: GCA_015107715.1. Lineage (NCBI taxonomy): Eukaryota > Metazoa > Chordata > Actinopteri > Cichliformes > Cichlidae > Tylochromis > Tylochromis polylepis. Next base: position 6,841 of record VVHJ01000533.1, on the reverse strand, counting down.
TCTACTGGACTGACTGGAACACCCGCAGCATCTACCGAGCCAACAAACATGATGGTTCTGACCAGAGGGTTATGATCCAGAACCTTCCATCTCGACCAATGGACATCCATGTTTTAGCTGGCAGAAAGCAGCAGCAGTGTGACAGTCCCTGCCAGCAGTTCAATGGAGGTTGCAGCCACATCTGTACTCCAGGTACAAGAAACCACTTTGTCTCGAGCATGCTTTTCTTCTAGTGCCTTTATTGAGAAGGAATCACATGAACTGTTCTGCAATTTTGTTACGTTAGGACCTAATGGAGCTGAGTGTCAGTGTCCATCAGAGGGCCGCTGGTACCTCGCCGACAACAAACACTGTATCCCTGATAATGGGACTCGCTGCCAGCCAGGGCAGTTCGCCTGCATGAATGGCCGCTGTATTCGAGCCCAGTGGAAATGTGACAATGACGATGATTGTGAAGATGGAAGTGACGAGTTGGAAAGAGTCTGTGGTAGGGTGTTCTCAGTAATCTTAAATTTGTCTTGAGTTTTATTGGGTTACCAACAATCTCACTCTCACACCGGTCCTTACAGAGCCCTCCTGAGGTCCTTCTCCTCTCTGTAAAATGCAACTCTTAATCATTTAAATTTACTAATACTAACAAATCCTCTTTTTCTGCTTTCAAATTTTATTTCTAAGGACATAAAGCAATCTTCAGCTACGCTGGTGTGTATTCCTGCATATTTATGATTATTTTTCCAATGCCATACTCCGTCCTGAGCAATAACACAAATCAGTACTAACACATGAATCAATCTACTTGTCTTTGCATGCAGTCCCACAGTTGCTGTCATCCTTTATTGCTTTGTCAGGTAAAATGAGCTTTTAATGGTCGAGTGTACAAGCCCCCATTTCCTTCAACCTCACTCTTCTGGCCAGAGCTCTGATCTCTTCTTGATTCTGTTTGGCAGCCTTCCACACCTGTGAGCCTACCGTGTTTACTTGTGGCAATGGGCGATGCGTGCCCTACCACTACCGCTGTGACCATTATGATGACTGCAGGGACAATAGTGATGAAGTGGGCTGTCTGTTCAGACCTTGTGACCCAAACACAGAGTTTGCTTGTAACAACGGACGTTGTATTGCAAAGGACTACGTTTGCAATGGTATCAACAACTGCTACGACAATGGCACCTCTGATGAACAAAACTGCCGTGAGTGTCTTTAATGTGCCACATAGAGGAAAATACTGATGAAGGTTGTTATTGTATTAAATGTGTTTTCATTTGTGATCATCTCAGCGGAGAGAACCTGCCAGCCAGAGCAAACAAAATGTCAGTCTACCAACATTTGCATCCCACGCTCATATCTGTGTGATGGAGACAATGACTGTGGGGATATGAGTGATGAGAGTCCTACACACTGTGGTGAGTTCAACAACAACATCAGGATGAAGTTGTTATTTTTTCCTGATGCAATTGCTGATAAATTCTTTCTTTTTATATATTTGTAGAGGTGGTCTCACATAGTTACAGTCTAAAAATTATTGCCATCAGGCAAACTGTTATTTTAAACTTGTATCAGCCCACAATTTCACAATACTTGCATCATTGGTAAAAGTAAGCAAGTAAGTAAGACTTACACTCAAATAAACAAATAAACACTCTGTAAGGATAAGTAAATGGACTTGAACAATTACGTACTTATGATTAGTTACCACAGGTGGACTGTTACATTGTAGCTATAATTTGATGTATTGGAATTCTATGTTATGTATTAACGGTATAAACAAAGTATTATATAGATTTGTATATCATTCTGCTATTCTCCTGTGTTTTTATTACTAGTACATTTCCACTGGCATGTTTGTGGTGTTGGCAAAATGATATACTTAATCACACTGAGAAAAGCAAAATAATGGATAAAATTTTTTTTTTTAAAATAGGAGAGGTAGATGTTGTTTATGTGCTAAAAAATGGGTCATTTTAGTTTGTTGCTGGGTGGTTGCCAGGCAACATAATGACATTATGACATCTGACATATAAGAACCCAAAGGGGTAAAATGACTGATGGCCTAAAAAGAGGATAGAGATTTCATGTACTGTAGTTAGATACTGGATATTATGTAGATATGCTGTTTAACAGGAAATTGTACAAGTGGCATCATAATGTGACTTCAGACACTCCCTTTGGTTTTTCAGATATTAAATTTTTAATGTTTTGCAACCAGCACTGAGATTATTAATTTGTTTGTGTAATACGATGTGAGAAAACAATTTTTAAAAAAATATGAATAAGTAATTTTTCTAGTAGATTGTCACATAATAATTAATAATAATCTTTACTTTTCAGCTCTGATTTATTATGAGCAAGAATGATATTAGAGAGAAATAAAAAGAGATTTCATGACTTTCTGCATCCTCTCCGTAGCCGAATCCACATGTTCCCAGAGTGAGTTCCGTTGCTCGAGTGGCCGCTGCATCCCCGCCCACTGGTACTGTGATGGAGGGGCTGACTGCAGTGACGGCTCTGATGAACCCCTCTCCTGCAGTGAGTGTTGCAAAAAACTCTCTCACCACCAAAATGGGCCTTTTGGCTTTGTGTGTCTGTCCCCTCCCCGTCATCAGCTGCTCTGTTATTGTGTGTTTATGCCTCTCCGCCAATCTGCATCTGTGTGCTGTGTGAGAGAGCTCTGTGAGTGATGTAGCAGGGACTGCAAGTCAGTGGTGTATTTCTTTGTTGATGATGTGGTCAGTCAGGCCTCCTATTGTGTGCTGCATTCCTCTGTGGTGACGCCCCTCAATGTCCCCTGACAAACAGCACCTCCCCCTCCCTTTGTCCACCAGGGGTTACAGAGCCTCACTTTGGCTTTTGTTTAGATAGCTCACCATGCATGGGAATGTGGAGTTGCCATGACTATTTTGAAAGCTTTGCCAATGTTGTATTGTGCCTTCTTTATTAGTGGAAAAGCAGATGGGGGAAGTACCTGAGATAATTGGCAATCACAAAAATAAAAAACAGGGAGTGAACATTTACATTGGATAGAAATGAGCCACACTGTATTCATGTTGGTGTATTATATACAGTTTAATGTGTGTGATTTGTGCCTGTAGCCACACTGATCCGAACCTGCAACACAGACCAGTTTCGCTGTGATGATGGCCGGTGCATTGCCTCATCCTGGATCTGTGATGGGGACAATGACTGTGGTGACATGAGTGATGAAGACCAGAGACATAATTGTGGTATGTGTCCTTTAGTCTTATATCCTGTCCCCATTTTCCCATCATTTGTCCTTCTTGTGTTTGTATCCATGCTGGTTACAAAACCCAGCCATGGAGGGTTGACAGGCCAGTCTTGGTGCTGGTACCAGGCCTAGGTCATTGAGGAGGGTTGGTCATCTTTGCCAAATCCAATAGGCAGATGAGAAATAATAGGATAGGGTCAGCTGGAGGCAGATGATTCATTATGGCGGCCCCTAAAGGGAGCATCCAAAAGAACACGAAGGAGAAGACTGGTACTAGTAACTATGGCAGCTTGTCCATCAGTAAAAAAAACATTTTGGCTATCCATGAATTAAATTTTGAGATAATAACCTGAAATTTCGACTAAATTTTGCCTCGATCACGAGTGTGAGCTTGCCTTGAGTGCTTTGAGAGAATGTCCAGTTTGGTACAAATTTAGAAAAATTGGTGGTCAGAGTTAGGATTTGCTTTTCAAAGGTCAAAGGTCACCATGATTTAAAAAAAAAAAAAAAAAAATCTGGACATGACTTTATGATTCACCCAACTACAGTATCACTAAAAACTTAGGTCACACTCAGTCACTCAAGCTCAAGTTCACACAAATGTCTAACAGGGCGAAATGATTAAGTGAGAGTTAATATCCAAGAGGTTAAAGGTCACACACTGTTGAACATAACTTTACAGAATAATTCAAAAAGAGAATGGAAGACTGATCACGTTTAACATGCAGTAAAAAAAAAGAAAAGAAACCCTCGTCCCTACACCCTTGACTCAGTTAAAAAGCAAATCCTGTTGGTTGCAGAGGTATTAAGCCACGAGTTGATAAATCTGCTTAATTATTTTGCTACATCGTCTCACTTCTTTACCGCCAACCCCACCTCGAAGACCATCCTCTTGTTCTCCACCACTTCTCGACTTCGCCCCCTCCTGCTTCCTGTTGTTATTCGGGATGCTGATTTAGGTACACACCACTGGGTGAGTGTTGTTTGTAGGGACAATGGAAGTTAGCTGCCAGCATCTAAGTGTCCTGTAGAAGGTCTCCAGTCCAAGGAGCTGACATTCCTGATTTCTCCTGCTTCACTCGCTACTTTGTGCATGTCTCCTTTTTTTGGCTTCCTGGCTCAGGGTGGATCAAGATTCTTATATTTCACCGACGTGCGCTCCAAAAATAAGATGCCTGAAGCTAAAGACTTCAGCGCTGCAGGAGACTTCAAACAATGTGAAGTGATCACATGAGATGGATAAAGAATTTGTGGTCATAGCCACATGTTTTGAAATACAGTTTGGAATGTTTGGATCCACAAAATATCTAGGTTGACGCTGGGTCACCACATTCAATATTTAACTTCTTGTAAAGCCCCTTCCTGTTTTGTTTGTCTTTTTCAGCCAATCGCACGTGTTCAAGTGCAGAGTTCACATGTGTGAACAACAGGCCACCTCAGCGGAAATGTATTCCCCGTGACTGGGTGTGTGATGGAGATGCGGACTGTGCGGATGCTTTAGATGAGCGTCAAAACTGCACGCGCAGGTCCTGCGGCATCAACGAGTTCACCTGTAATAATGGTCTCTGCATACGCAGTTCTTACAGGTTAGAAGGAACTCTGGGATAACAGGCCATAAATTACATCTGTGATGAATCTGACTGGAAATTTGAGTACATTTTCTCTGCTCTTCAAATCAGGTGCGACCGTCGTAATGACTGTGGAGACAGCAGCGATGAGCAGGGCTGCACGTACCAGCCTTGCCAGCAACATCAGTTCACCTGCCAGAACGGCCGCTGTGTGTCACGTGACTTTGTCTGCGATGGCGACAACGACTGCGGGGATGAGTCCGATGAGCTGGAGCACATGTGCCACACGCCAGCACCCACCTGCCCCCCAGGACAGTTCAAATGTGACAATGGTCACTGTATCTCCTTGAGCGAGGTGTGTGACAGGAGTGATGACTGCTCTGACAACAGCGACGAGAAAGGATGCGGTGAGTGAAAAGTATTTTGACAGCGCTTGCTCGCTCTGATAAGAGGAAGGCACAGCAACATCAGACTCAACTGAAGCTTTCCTACCTTCGTAAAACAATAGTGCAGCAGATAACTTACAACATTACAGGGAAATTGTTCACAGGTTGATACAAGCACCAAAATTGGTACGTAAACTCTTTTATGATTACCTCTTTTGATAAAGCCCATTAGTCATTCAAAAATACAAGATGACAGCCATTTTCAATCTGGCTGTTGGCAAAGGCAAGAAAATATTTTTTTTTTCAGTTTAAGTAAACGAAACTTGCCTTTTTGAATTGTATTAGTGTGATGAAATCATACACATTCAGTCATATAGAAGTCAACTTTAGAAGTCATACTATTTGTTCAGTCACACTTCTGGACCTGTTTCACTCCTTGCTGGTTGCACAATTCTTACCTAGGCCCCCAAAAATCTTGTTGTTTATGCTGGCTTAGGATTTAGAGAGGGTTGTTGACTGTTCAGAAGGTTGGTGGTTCAATCCTCACCTCTTTGTCTGTTGAAGCGTCCTTGGGCAAGAGTATCCCGTGATGTATCTGTCTAGGTTTGCGTGTGAGTGTTAAAAATGTGTAATTTGAAAAGTGCTTTGACTACTACGTGAGAGCAAAAAAAAGCATTGTATCAACTTCATTCCATATCAGAGACTAAACTAACGGAGGGTAGAACACAGAGAACAGTAACCAAGGGATTCACCCAAACTTAAGAACTTGATATTGTAGTTAGAGTAGTTACATGAGGTAGCTAATATAGCAAACAGCTTAACAGCACAGCAGTGTATCAGTCGCCTGGTCTGAACCTGTCCAAAGACCTGCTTATCAGGTCAGTTGGCGATTCTAAAGTACCTGGTGGTGTGACGCAGTAAGTTATCTGTCTCTTTGTGTAAGCCTGTTAATGATAATAATAATAATAATTATTATTATTATTAAAATTGAGGACAGGGTGTGCAAACATGAGCCAAGGGTAAATGAGCCTTGAATTTGAATTTGAACGAATTTCATTGGCTTGAACATTTGACAGTCACTGGATGAAAGTTAAATGTTCAGACATAGTTGTCATGGTGGTAAAAGGATAAGCCGTCGACCTGCACAGCACTGTGCAGCTGCAGTCATCGTTGATCGATTATGCACTATACAGTGGCTTGCAAAAGTATTCGGCCCCCTTGAACTTCTCCACATTTTGTCACATTACAGCCACAAACATGAATCAATTTTATTGGAATTCCACGTGAAAGACCAATACAAAGTGGTGTACACTTGAGAAGTGGAACGAAAATCATACATGATTCCAAACATTTTTTACAAATAAATAACTGCAAAGTGGGGTGTGCGTAATTATTCAGCCCCCTGAGTCAATACTTTGTAGAACCACCTTTTGCTGCAATTACAGCTGCCAGTCTTTTAGGGTATGTCTCTACCAGCTTTAACAGCTCCAGCTCAGTCAGATTAGATGGACAGCATTTGTGAACAGCAGTTTTCAGATCTTGCCATAGATTCTCGATTGGATTTAGATCTGGACTTTGACTGGGCCATTCTAACACATGGATATGTTTTGTTTTAAACCATTCCATTGTTGCCCTGGCTTTATGTTTAGGGTCGTTGTCCTGCT
>VVHJ01000532.1:22582-40516 GCA_015107715.1 Tylochromis polylepis | reverse complement strand
CACACAGACACACACACACACACACGCACACGCACACACACGCAGAGACAACATAAACTCACTAGACCATATTATTTCCAAACTTGCTGTGATGCTGGTCACCATAGAAACGGAAAAAAAAACAGTGCTGTCTGATGTATAATGGCAGCGACCGTTGTACCTGAGGTGAAAGAGAAGGAAAGTGGGGGAAAGAGAGAGAGAAAAAGCAGAGTAGATCACAGTGCGCCTTAGAAAGAAGAATCAACATTCTTGCTCAGACCCTAGCTGAAATAAAAGTTTCATTCTAAATAAACCCTCTGGTTTTGTTTTTTAAGGAATTATAGTTTTGTTGGAGCTCCTAAAACCAGTAACACGCATGCACTTTATAGCCTGCGTTTGTATAGACATGAGCATGTCAGCTTTTGACATTAAGTGTCCAGGAGGTTTTAATACCTCCTTACCGTTCTATATATTTCTTTTATTTGAACAAATATTGTCTGGACTGTTCAGGCAGTGGATGTTAACAAACACCCTCTGAATGGTCCCCATTTGAAGCATTACTCTCATCATTCTAATATGTCACTTTTTCATTTTGCAGGTAACGAACCCTCGCCGCTGGGCTCGGTGGAGAGCTACAACCCAGTGAAGCGGCGCTGGGAGTATGCGGCGCCCATGCCCACCGCGCGCTGCTCCTCTGCTCTTCTGCAGACAACCAACATGCTGTTTGTAATTGGTGGAGTTTCACAGGGGCCCAGTAATGCTGTGGAGGCCCTGTGCATGCAGGAAACAGTGTGACACAAAGACACACACGAGCAAGAATATGTGCAAGCTGGCACTGATATTTTTCTTCATGTGCGTGAACAGAGACACAAACACATGAAATGGATCCACAGATCCTGCTTGTACTGTTCTACCTTTATGTCCAGCTGATAGATTCGTCTTGTACACTGGGCTGTAAGAAACTCTTTTTCACATTCAGCAAACACTTTCTGACAGGAGCTGCAGAGACAGGTTGTGACATCTCTGGAAGAATACAAGATTGAGGACATACAAGTGGACTGCTGTGACTGGCAAGGACAGAAAACTGACAGTTTTTGGGGGGGGTTTTTACTCTGGGGAAATCAAAGGAAGAAAAAAAATGAGCAAAAAAACAAAACAAAAACCAGACACCATGTCTGAAGAAATAACACGCCTTTGAACTGTTGAGCATTTTTCTGAATAAAAGCAGGGTACTTTTCTGGATAATAAAGGAACATAGGGCCATATCTGAATCTCTTTGTTGCTCTCCCCTACTGCTGCAACAGCAAGCTCAGACACTTTTCTATGACCTTAGAAACAACACTATATTGAGTTTTAGACAGTTGAGGTTCTGGGAATATGAATGACTGTTTTGGCTTTTCACTTTTTTTTTTTTTGCTTGTTTTGCTCCATGTATATGTGTGTAAAGCAACCGCTACCTGGTGTCAACAACAGCGGCCCGGTGTTCACACCACGAGCAACTCATGCAGCTGCAAGCCCATCTACTTTCCACTGATGGATGTTGAGTCAGCCACTGTGTTTCCTTCATTTCAGTTGAAAAAATGACTGTGATTGAGCTTATTATCACCTCAATATGCTTCACATCTGTCCACCTGTGCATCACAACAATCACTTCCAGAGCTACCTTACATTGCGCCGTGCAGATGTAGCTGCTGGCGGAGTAAATGTAGGGCTTTTCAAATGTGCTGCACAGAAGCATCCAGCAGATAACTATCTTAAGCATCATCTTTCTGATATATTACAATACACCCCCCCCCCCCCCACCACCAGCAGTACACCATAATTTTTATTTTAACGTCATATCAGTCAGATTGCAGATACACTGGGAAGAGGATTTTAAAAATCATGATTCTAGGACAACATTTTATAGCAGTTTTGTCACTTTCTAGGTATAAGCATGTGAGGATATTTATATATTCAGTTAAAATGGTACAGTATTTAAGAATTAGGGTTTATATGAGTATTGTTAGACAGTTTCATGGTTTTCTATGGAAAGGAATACCATGTTTTGGCCTGACAGAGCTAACATTATCATAGTTCTTTCTTCTCCACATGAACATAGATGTCAAAGTTGTCTATTTAAAGGTGTTTCTGGCACACACAAAAAAATCTCTCTTGTGAATATAAAATATTCATGTCTGTATGGCTAAAAAGAAAGGAGACTAAAAAGTTTGTTGCTTGCAGAGGAAGCAAAACTGAAAAAGTTCACAGAAAGTTTCTGCAGCAGTCTTTTTTCTGCTCTTAGTCTACATTTTCAGTTGGCTCCAAACAATTTTTTTTTTTGCTTAAAAAACATAAAATATGCTACTTCTTGCATTATATCAATTACATGAAATACAGTTAGTATATTTGTTATCAGTGTTGGGCAAAATAGTTAGAAAGCTGTACAAATATCATGTGTACATGTGTTTTTACCAGTGGCTAATGTTAACTAGCCTACAATCTGTTAGCTAACTTGCAGTCTGGCTTTATAGCCAGCAAAGAAGACATGTGTGCATACAAGTTGATCATGGGCTGCCTTGCAATGAAGGCTTTCCTTTAGCATCTGATAGCAAGCTAGATATTTTGTGCAAAAAAAAAAAGCAAAAAACAAGTAAATGAAAAAGAAGCCTAAAAGTGCCTAAAGCTGCAGCTCCTCTAATGGCCAAAGGTGTGTTAATCCCTATAGAGTCCTATGTTAAAGTGCCAGACAGCAGAAATAGACATAGTTACAGCCTTTTACAAAAAAAGACATTTTAGTCCAAATAGCTTAATGACAGTCATACTGATGGCCAATTTTAAACTCACCAGTTTAAGTTAGATTAAGGCTTCATGATTAAAGGAGAGGTTCTCTAATTGATGTCCTCTTGCTCAGCATGTGGGTGTAACTAAAAGTAATTCTAAGTTTCATTTTTCATTAATTAGTTTGTTTTAAAATTGTTTTTCACAAACCAAAATTATCACTGTATTTAACGTCATTGTGAATTACAGATTATTTACTGATACAGCTGGCTAACCAAGCTAGTACTAATACATTCAAGCTCCACTCAAGAAACAAAACAAGCTAAAAAACCTCCCATTATTTTAGCATTTACCAAAATGGCTAAGATTAGGCTTTAACACAGTTCACAAAAGGATAATTTCACAGTGGTAACACCCATCTCTTATATGCTTTCTATGTTATAAAAGAAAGTACTAAACACATTAATGGCTGACCAGTATCCTCTAGGACTGGTAATTTTGAATTACTCTTGGTCTCACTGGAATTCACTGTATGTGCTGTGATTTCAACATCTGCAGCTGCTACAAACTTTTCCGAGTCAGCTTTCCACAATGCAGTAACCTCATCAAGTCACGCTGAAAAAGACGAAAGGTGAGGCTTTGTGTACAAGAGTTAGAGATAAAAAATAATGAAGAAAGATGCTGTGCACAATGTTTTGTGACAGATGTGGTGAGCTGTGGATAGGAGAGAGTCTGGGCAAGAAAGCAAAGGAAGTGTGTCACTGTGCAGCATGTAGTCTCTGTTGGTCTTTATATATTCTGCTGAACCATGTTCTCCCATAATGGTGGCATTTCTGAATAAGCAAACACAGAGCCAGTCAGCAGCTTCTCCATTCAGAATTAATTTACTGTAACACAGCGCTCTTTTAAGGCTTACTGGGTTTGGTACTGAGGGTGGTACTGAGAATTTTGAGCTCGGGTCTAAATTATAAACTTTTCCATTATAGCCATAGCAGGTAGGAACAGTAGGAAAGACATTCGAAACATTAGTACTAACTAACATTAGTAGAGACACTAATACACAAAAATAGTTCATATAACCCATCCACTATAATGACATGGTTTAACATTTAAAGATGATATTGATCCCTTCCTGTACTCCAGTGGAGACACACAGGAGTACAGGAAGAAAGAGCTGTCTCTGGCCTGCAGAATTAAGTTTTTTATTCATGCTAACACACACACACACACACACACACACACACACACACACACACACACACACACACACACACACACACACACACACACACACACACACACACACACACACACACACATCTTCTTCATTGTCTTGCCCCACCTCATATGTTTTCTGGCCCACACCCTGGTGGACCGTGTTAACAGACTCAGACATCTATTGCTGTGAGAGAGCACTGGAGCCACAGGGGCTCAGATGAGATGCCAGCTGACAGTCAGTTATTTTAGGCGCTGCACTGTGTGCACCTAATTGAGTATGTTAGGTACAAGTCAGAAACTCACATATGCATGTGTGCACACACACAGAAAACACACCACACACACCCGCTTGTACACAGAGCCAAGCAAGCGTGAATGCATGCGTGTTCCGTCAGGATACATCTGTTTGGACGTTTGGACATTCTTTTCTCAACAGCTCTGTTGTTTCAGGACTCTGTCCGTATGGATGCCTGGCCATATCATGATATCCATGATATGGCCAGGCACATATCATGCCTTTGGAACAATGAATTTGTAGAATAGAAGAATTCATAGAACTGGTAAAACGTGTGTATTTACTTGCATGTAATCTGCCCACATAGTATATGAATGGCCTAAATTGAGGTCATAATTTGTCTAATTGGCCGTCTTGCTTGGCTTTTTTTTAAACATCCCCAGCTGTTTTTGAAGGCTGCAGTTGTTTTAGTTTCCTTTTACACTTCTTCTTTTTACACTACACACCCAAGCTCATGGCTGTAGTAGGAGAAGTAACAATTAGCTGTCTTGACAGTTTACACAATAATCTTAACAAGGCTCAGGGAACATATGTGTACGTATTGTAATACTGCAGTATGCCACTGAGAAGAACTGGCAGTGAGACTGACCCTATGATGCTTAATGGACATAAGCAGAGTTAATTTGGTTCATACTTTAGCTTGGGGGCAGCTGACACACAACAACATTTGGAGGTGTGTTTCTGGCAACCTACACGAGCTCTTGAGGAGCTATGAGTGCTTTTTATCTGGAAACAGCTGTCTGCTGCAGGTGGTAAGAAGGTGGATAACAGCAGAAAGACAATCTCCTGAAAGAAACCCCTATTTAAATACTAAAGCTAATTTATTGTACTTACACAGCCTAATTTAACAAATCACATCTGTTTAACAAATCATGTTTCCTCACAATCTGTACAATATGTGTCACCATGTGTCCTTAAACCCCTAATTCAGATAGGGAAAAAGCCTCAGGAAGAAGAACACAGGAGGGGCTTCTGTTCCACCACAGGCAGATGTGAAGTATGTGTTGTGCGCATGGAAACGCAACCCGACAAATTTAAAGTAAGGACAATCAGAACCCAGGATGGGTTTGCCACTACAGGTGAAAGCTCATGTTTCACAGCTATTTAGTTGCTAATAACAAATATATTTTGCAGTGGTTCTTTTTCATTTTTTAAATGTGAATTTTTTTTCCAGTGACAACTGAGCAACATTAGCATGCATGTGATGTTTTTTTTTTAATATTAGCATATTTCACCCTCCTTTTGTGTCTGATTTGGTCTCCACACATCTAAAGCTAAACAGCCACTTATGAACGCAGAATTTTAAAAAAATGTATTTTAAACATTTCATAAAAACAAGTTTCAGGCAGAGATTAAAGGGGCTAAAATGCTTTGATGTGTTTTTTTTTTCAAGTGTGTTTTAGTCAGCTTGGTGTCCTACAATCATGTTCATGTGTAGCTGTTCATGTGTATCTGCTTGTGGGAATGCTTGTTATTCTGCTTTTGTGTGGGTGCATGTGTGCTGGGTTTTTTGTTTTTTTTTACACCATGACACATTCACCGTCTATTATTGCTTTCTGGAGGTTGTACAATGCAAGCTTTCTGTCGCTGCAGCTATTCGATCCAGTTTACCTGCCACACTGCAGTCTCCCAAGATATTCTGGGACTTTTCTAGAGCTAGCTCTCTCTTTTGGCCTGCGGTCTCTAGTGGCATTTTTAACTTTAAATAAATAATAATAATTTAAAAAAAAAAATCTCCCACCTCTCTGACCTTATCAGTGTATGATGGATATACTGAGAAGACGTCTCATAAATCTAGAATTTGTCCTTCAGTGGGAAAGTCTGTCTCTCTGGCTCCTGATGTGATGTATGTGCTAGGCTGTGTACTCACTGCAGTAAAATCCCTCTGCAGCTTCTGACAGCAGGTTGAGAAACAGAACAAAAGAGCAGGATGCTTCAGTACAGGTAGCAGCCAATTGCTGTTCTGTTTTAGAAAGCCATGAGCAGATGATGCACAAGCATATGTAAATGTCTGTGTAAATGTGTTCTAGCAATACAGGTTGAAAGCCAAAATGTATTGTGATCCTGCTTCCCATGACAACAGCATTAATATTTTAACTGGTAAGAGTTTCTACACGAAATGACAAAAAAATCTTCAGAACCTGAGGCGTGAAGCAATTTTACAACCAAGTGCCCGACCATATGACAACAATCATCCTACAGTACAGAGCGCTGCTGACAGGGAACTAATGCAAAACATTTTCAAGCAACAGATGAGACTCCCAGGGCCCCCTCCCCCAACAAATAAAAAAGAAAAAGTTGCCTTGTGTGTCATTACCTCTTAAAATTGCAGATACAGTACGCACTGTCTTCTCCACGACACATTCAGGGCCATGTTTTGGTGTAGGCAGCCTTGTGCCTTGCTTCAGAAAAATAAGGCCAACAGACTCAGGTTGGGACAAAACAACAGGGGTGCATTTATAGCACAGCGCAAAGACGAGGGGTGGGAAATGCTTAATTTACAGTGTTTCAGTTTGAATCCAATCAGAACTGTGTCGTCTTTTCAACAATGAAAAGCTTCTCCTTGTTTTTGTTTTTTTTGTTCTTTTTTTGTTGCGCGGGCAGCTTCAGCACAGTTTCCCGGTTACCTGGGCAACAGGGAACAGTGTCAACACCCGCGGGTAGCATAAACGTGTTCCCTTTTACATTAGCATAGCATACCCATGAGTTCTTTTTATTCTTTGTCTTTGGAGCTGAACAAAAAACAAAAAACAAAACACAAAACAAAACACAAAAAAACAAAAACAAAAGAAAGAAAGAAAACAAACATGTCTTTGATTAAGTGATCAAGATTAAATCTGAGTATTTTTTTGTTGTTAATTGTTCATGTTTGTTCATTATTTTGGCCTCCAGTTGTTTGTGTTGTGGATTGAGGTCGTGAGGTGACAGATGTGTTGTAGTGTTGTCTAGATCTGAGCTGGGTTCCCCAAAGTGTTTGTCACTGGTTAGGTGTTCTTGCAAAGCTTTGCTTGGGCTGAAAATATATTTTAATAGACATACATAGACCAAAAAAATCTCTTTATTTTTTACCATGCTGGTCAGATGAGATGTGTAGAAGCACACTTTGTATATTTCTGACAAGGATACTGTGTTTGTTGGAATATAAAAGCCTACAAAGGTTATATTTACGATTAAAAAACAACAACAACAGAGCTCTATTTGGAGGAAACAAGCTGGGATATTTCATGAGTACTTCAATTTCCTGAGTGGGTTTCAGCGAAATGCAGAAAACATTCTGTGACTGAAACAAGATGCTTCTACTGTCACCATCTCAGAGACCACTGGCCTTTCAGTGCGTCTGTCATTTTCACTGCTTGGCATCAAAGTAAAAACTAGTTTGTACAGACATTTTGGGAAACACAAACCCAGAATCCACTCTCCTGTTCTGATCTCTCTCTCTCTTTCTCTGTACTGTGCTGTTTCCCTACAGTGATTGACAAAACCTGGTAAACTGCTTTGTGGTCTCAGTATTGCCATGTGCTCTGTATTTGCAAATGTGATTTGGGAGGCCTGCTGAAAGTTACTGAATGTGATAAGACAGAAGACGAGACGCGGGGACGGGAGCTCTCTACACTCTCCCAGGCATAAGTGGGGATGTGTAACAGTTAAATAGAACCTTGTTTATGTGATACTGCTGTACACTGACAATTACAGTGTAAACATATAGTTGTAGAATCACACCATACATAAAAAAAACTATGCACTTACATGGATGGCTTCACCCTCAAGTGACACTAACACTAACTAGAGTCAGATGTGAGTCCAGTTCAGCAACATATAAATTCAATATCACAACTGTAAAAATACAAATATAATAGAGAAATTTTACATCATAATATACAGTACTGCTTCATCGATTTAGGTTCATTGACCCAGTTATAACATACTGATGTTGTTTGATCCAAATCCAGCCATAACAACGAGCGCAATCACTTAGGACTGCTGATAAGTATTTAAAGTGTTTACCCTATTTTACACATGGAATTCTTTTTCTCATAATCACACTGCATGACGTTATCAGTCAAAATAATAAATACTGGAAACCAGTAAGTCATTTAAATAGTTGCCATTAAAAACTACCTTTATATAAATTAAGGGAACACATATTTGAGTGAATATTTTGATGTGAATGAAATATTCGTAAAATATACAGATGTACTTTGTGTGGTTTAATGATAACAAACACGATGTAAACATGAGGTTATAATGTGTCAATACTGGTCTGAAGAGACCAAAATCATCAGCCTCTTGAGAGCTCTCTAAAGTTAAAGTTAAATTGTTGTGTTAAGTTAAAAGTGTTCCCTTAATTAACACTTACTAGAAAAACAGATCTCTTCGTTTTCATTACCTAGTGGGGACAATCTGTAACTGTTTTTTATAATTATAAATTATATTTAATTAAATAACATTTTATTAAAAATTGGCTGTTGCTAGTAGTTTGACAGTTCACGGAACTGTTTATTAATTAGTTAATATTTAAATGAGAAGCTAGAGCTTGAGTTGGCTAGCTTAGCTCAACATAAAGAGTGGAAGTCAGGGATAATTACTAGCTTGGGCCTTTCTGAAGATTGGTGGCTGCAAAGGAAAGCTTATTTAATTTGACTTTTTTACAAATAGTACATCATGTACTGTAAATATTTGCTATCCAAAATATGTCTGTCCTTTGCCAAGTAATAGCTTAAGGCCACCCCTAATTGTATTTGTCCATTTCTGTTCTGGTACGAGTCGAACAAAAGAGCCTCAGAATGTTAAATCTGGAGGCAGACACTCTTTGTTTCTGCTCTTTATGCTAAGCTCAGCTAATCACCTCTGGCTTTAGTGCCATTGTACACAAAGTGGTTATTGATACTCATATCAAACATGCATTTTATTGATTTGCTCACTCTGACTGGACTCATACCTCTGACCGGGTTAGCCTGTTAGATACATCACCACAGACTCTAGCTAGTCACTTGAGGGTTAAGTGTCACACAAGAGGCAGCATGTTGTATTGTGATAAAGCTAATGCCAGGTGCTTATTCTGCACCACACATGTACAAAGTTACTAAGAAATAATTTCTTCTACTTGATAATCCCTCTA
This sequence comes from Tylochromis polylepis, assembly GCA_015107715.1. Lineage (NCBI taxonomy): Eukaryota > Metazoa > Chordata > Actinopteri > Cichliformes > Cichlidae > Tylochromis > Tylochromis polylepis. Next base: position 31,145 of record VVHJ01000532.1, on the reverse strand, counting down.
ACAACAAACAAGATTAGGCTACTGCCTGTTTACAGGAGGAGGAGTGTTTCCTTTTCATTCACCGCTCACACAGAAAGACAGCGAAACAAGAGGGCATACGCCGGAATTACTTTTGTTGTTATAATACTCGTTATAATGATAAAGTAATCTTGGTGGTACTCATTGTTGTGATTGTTGTTGTTGTCACTGTAATAGGTAAATGTGACATATTTTAAAGTAATAGTTGGGATAAAAAACAAAGTGAATGAGATTGTGTTAAAGAGTTCAGTACGAGGCTGAGTTAGCTTAGGAGTGATAGGATCATGGATGTAAACAGGGAAAGGCTGCCTCCCCTCACCAAAGCCTGCCAGACACATTCTTACACCACCAGATAAAATCAGTGGGTTTTAAAAATGATAACAAGGATTAACATGGGGTTAGAGCACAATCCATCCATTTTATTAACAGCTGCATGACTTTGGCTAATAACTCAATAATGACAGATTACATACAATAAGCTTTCCCATCTTTCTAACAGGAACAATAGTACAAGCAGAGTGACTTTGACTTTCATTCTTTTGTTCCTTCATTCCTGATTCATGCTTTGATGATGAAGGCTAAAAAGAATAATTAAAAAGTTGCAGCCATTCAGGGGTATGAGCAGATACGGTCTTAGCTCTTGTATCGCGAGTGTTGTTATGCATTCATTGGTCAATAACTTGTCAATCACGAGTCAAGCCAAACCATTGAGCATAGCCCTGTTTATCTTCTTTTCTGACGCAAATTTACAAAAAATACTTAATGACGAATTAAGTATTGACTTGAAACTGGCAACCAAAGCTGTTGCCTCCTGCTGGCCATTAGGAAAAATGCAGGTTTAAGGCATTTCCACACTGGCTTCACTTTTCAGACCTTCTTTTATATACATAGTTTACCAGCATTTACATTATGAATTACACCAACCAAAAACAGTTTGCACCACACGCCTGTTCTGCATGCAATACAGGATTATCTTTGTTCAATCTAAGTGATGATTTTGCTGCTATATCTTCAACATTTAGCATTATTTTGGTATCTTGATTTGACGTGCTGTACATGTAGCTGTAGCCAAAGTAAATGTGACTGGCAGGCTTTGGTTTTCAGACCGAGTAGTGGCTGTGAATCCAGTGCAGTAGTTCAGTGCCTATACTAAATGTGAGGTAGTGCCTCGACTATGAATCCTGTTCTATAATAAACTATTTTGACTTGCTGTCTGATTCCATACATCCTGTGTACCTTTTTTTCCCCCTTCACCTCGCTGTCGGACTCCAGCTCTAAGATAATGGTGTTCCTCTATCTCCATGTGCCTGTTTCACTGGATGTCTCTTAAGAGGCACATTGGGAGCTGTCGTCGGAAAAAATGTCACCTTATTCATAATAGATGAAGCTGACATCAAAGCCCACTTCAAATGCAGCTTGTTCATGAAGCGCTTCTATAAAGTGTGTGGAATAAAAAAAAAAAAAAAAACGGACTTTCTCACTAGATGTCTGACTTTAAGGTCAGGTGCTTCACCACATCAACCTCATTCCTTCAAACCATCGTCACATTGAATCCTCGTCACAGTAAATACAAGGTGGAGTGCTCAGGAAATAGCTATGAAGTTATAATTGAGATTTCACGGTATGTCTTACATCTTTAGTTGATTACAAAGCATTTCAGCATGTTACGCAGTAAGTAATTGACTGCACTATGACTTGGACGGGCATCACTTTATCATACTAATTGAATTTTGAGTTTGTATAAATATAAATGGATTATATGGGGGTTTTGGAAGTGAAAAATGTTGGAGTGGAAACATGCTTGGAAGCGTTAATGGCTGTTTGCTGCAAATAGTGCAGTTTACAGTGATAACAAGGTTGATATCCACTCACAGCGTTTGAAACCGCAGGTCCTTGAATTTATACCAACATAATTTAAAAGCTTCTTTTCATATCTGACTTTTTTTTCCTTTTCTTTTTTTTTTTACCAGCTGAAATGACTGCATTGGCTTTTGGCATTGAAAAGAAATCCTGCACTGGAAAACAAAACACAGGCTTTAAAACTCCAAGAACTTCAGAGAGCATTAATTCACTTTGTTGATAGCTGTGACTCAGGTAGAAGAGTGGGTAGACTACATACAATTAGAAAGTTGTTGGACTGACCCCTGAGTCCTCCTATCCACCTGCCAAAGTATCCTTGGGCAAGATACCCGATAGTTCTCCCTGATACTTCCATCGGAGTGTGACTGTTAGAAAGCACTTAGGCATAGATATAAGTGCTCTGCTGGTGGGAGAAAGTGCTTTGAGTGCTCAGTTGAGTAGAAAGGTGCGATATCAAACACAACAACAAGTCAGTTACCATTTTTTTTACTTTATGATCACTTAAGAAAGAAACTTAGTTTCTTTTAAATTTTTTGAACGTATTCATTCAGTGATAATCTTTTATTCATTTATTTTTTTCAGTCTCTTTTTTAGTGACATGATCTTCGGTTTTGATGCTGAGGAGGTGAGAAATTAAGGTAATTTTCAGATAATCTGCACACTAAGGATCAAACATCACCGATCTTCTGCAGCCAGCTGGGTTTTTTTTTTTTTCACAAGTTAAAGCTATAGTGAATCTCCAGAGCTACACTGGAACAAGTGTCAAGTATAATTAGTATGTGTGTGTTAGACAAGCTATGGTTAAGGGTAGCTCAGTATCCCCCACTGTGATATGTGTCTTTTTAAGAGTTGTACTCCAGTGTCTCATTCCCATGCTTTGCTAATGCAGCATTTGGAAGCATCATACTCAGTGCAACAGAAATCAGTGAAGCAGCATGGGTCACAAAGTAGTTTACTTCTTGTTTATTCTGTGATTAGTGTTTATTTTATGGGAAAGTACATAATGTGGCATCTTTTTGCATTCGAACAATGTTATATTTATACTCTTGTGTGTTTCTAAAAAGCAGGTCTTTTCCTGGCTCCAGAAGAAAAGGATAAACACCAGTGCATTCCAGACTCTTCAACACATTCCAGCTCCGTCTCATTCTTGGAGTGTCAAATGCTGCTGTTTTGTCAGAGCTCTCTCACGGATGAGCACAATGTGTCCTTTGCAATCAGTGTCGTGCTGCACTGGGTTAGGGTGACAGTGAGACAGTGCTCAATTTTAACTCATGATATACAGAAGCACTCACTGCTGTTACACTTAAACCATTTTTTTTTCATTATGCAGGTTCACTGTTGTAAAGTATTGAAGCATTTTATCCAAACCCATAATTTCTTTATGGACCTGGTGCCAAAAGCTTACAGAATAGTTTTCAGTGCCTAATCCTAACAAAATGAAAACACAACTAAAATTCTAATGGAAAAACAAAATGCAAAACACAAAAGTCCTAAATGGGACATGAGACCCTTACCTTACAAACCAGGATCATGGCAAAACATGTGATAGATTTTTACCATTTACCGTTTACCATTCTTTGGAGAGGCAAAGCATGAAATGGACACACATGCAGAAGTTGCAGTAAGCTGCAGTACCAGCAGAGGGAGATATTTTATTTCAAGCCAAGATTAAACAAATCACAAAGAAAGTGTTTAAACAGACATTACTAACAGATTTACATGTAAATATGTATTAGCCACCTAGCTTAATTGTTTCTGGCATAGAACGACCCTGGAATGTACTTCATACCTTCCTTGGTCACGTGCCACTTCTCTCCCCCTGTTGGAATTGCAACTCCTGCATGCATGTTCATTTCATGCTTTGGAGAGGCAAAGCTTGAAATGAACACGGTGGACCAGCGTCTCTATCACACGCTTTGTCCTGATATCAGGTCGTACCTTTTACATCCTGCTAATGTAGACAATCCTTCAAAGTGAATCATTATGTGCGTAATATTGCAGGAGGACACACATCTAGCACCGTGTGCAGATGGTGCTTCAACTAGCACCATCTGCACACAAAGGCAGTATTTGACACCCTAATGTGCAACACATCATCCTAGGGCCTAGGATGACAGTGTGTTGTACCTTACATTCTCACTTCCATTTCATATACGGTCAGGATTGCAATGGCTTCACATTTCAATACACCAAGAATCTTTTAAAACACTACTGTTGGATTTAGGCGAAAAAGAAACAAAAACTGACATGATTAGAGAAAAGATCCATGGTTTAGGATAAATTTAACACTTACCCTAGAGCTGTTACAAAGCAAACAAAGCTTTGTAGTGGGGTTAGCCTCTGTCCACTCCTTGTGAACCTCTCTCATCTGCAACAAGCTGCTACTTGTCAGCACTGATGAAAAGAGGAAGAAATTAACAATTTATGAATTAAGCTTTTTTAAGGTGTGGACCAAAAAGAAAATTCTTCACAGCTATAAAAAAAAAAAAAGCTAAGGTCAGTGTTGTGATCAGCTGAATGCTTTTCAGGCACAAAGGTACATTTCCAAGATTAGATATAGATTTTTCTAAGCAATCACAGACAAGTGATCGAGCCAGATAACACCTGGTCACAGAAAGAGATGCATCAATTAAAAACCAACTTTTAATCTTTTGATTGTGTGTGTGTTTTGTGTTTTGTTTGTTTGCTTGTTTTAGTTATGTTGTTTTTGTTATTATTTATCTTTTGTTCTAGAAAAACAGAGACATTTTCACCCCCCTTAAACATTTAGCTGCCACAAATTTAATACTTCACAAACATGTATAACTGCCATGGGTAAATACCAGTGACTGTATATAAAAGATGGATGTAGCTGAAAAGCAAATCCAATGCTGAAGCGCCTCAAACCTGCATTCTTTCCCATGGCCAGCAGGGAGCAACTCCTGTGGTTGCAAAAAGAAGCCCAAGTCTGTGGGAAAACAGCCATTTGCTCACTGCTCTGTGACCTCAGTAAATACCCTTTGGGAAGTTTATGGTCCCAATCACTAGTTCAGATCTTATGGGACACCATATGATGTTTTAAAAACGCACATAAGCAGTAAATATGTTTGAAAAGTTATAAACCAATAAGCAGTATCCCTCGGTTTCTCAGTCAGATACGCCTCCTTCAGATTTCAGCTGATACATCAGTGCATCTGTGGTCACAGACCAAAGCAAACAAATGTATCCTCAAACAATCAGGTAATCATCTACCAAATATTTGAACTCAAAGACAACACCAACCACCCCCAGAAGCAATGAATAAAGTAAATTGAAATTTTTCCTCTGCCATCTTGACTACTGGGGATATACGGTTAGGTAACAGTGACAGCTGAGAGGAAAAAGTGAAAAAAGAAACACCCCCGCAGAAACTGCTGAACCATTGTTAGCAGAAACCGACTTGAAGCGCGGGGCAATTAGACTGATGAACGCATCTCTCGGTTACTTTCAGCTGGCATGTATGAGACGCGGGAAATTAGAGGAAATATCCGTGCAGCTCTTTGTGGCCTTGTGCAAGCTCAAGTCAAACACGGTGCTAGGCTGTACAGTGAGAGATGCAGAAATGATTCGTGGTAATCAGCAATCAAAGATTAATGATGATCCTCTCACCTGTTTCACCCAGGAGCTCCCTGGTGTCTGGTTCAACACAGAGAGGCAATTGGACTTTTTCCAGTAATGTCATGGAATGGCAATGATTAAAAATAGTGTCTTAGATGCTTAAGATCTCTGCAGGGATACTGCGGATGAATAATGCACAAACACACAGTGGGAACTCACGCTGGATATGAATTACGCTGTAGATAATGTTATCGCCTGCAACATCACTCTGACATCATTGTCTGGGTTATATTTTTTAAAGGTGCAAGAACAAAAATAATGAGGTTTCCTTCTCATAGGACATATCACAGGATGACTTTATTAGCTGTTTGGCTACTGTGGCATTATTATTTTTAGCTCCGCAAAAAAACCTAAACACACACACACACACAAAGCAGATAAACAGCAGGAAATCATGACTGTGGGTCTGATGAACACGCTGGCAGAGTGAGGAATTCTTTCATCCAAGACACGCTGCTATTCTTTCCCAGCAACCCACGGCATCATGAAGCTATTTGTAACATCTTGTGGTACAAGGCCTGGCTGCTCTACTCATACAAGCGACATATAGAGGTCACGTAGCCAACAGATTGTACAAGGCACCCGGAACTATACGGCTGCATAGGTTCTACATACATCAACTTAAAAACATGATATAAAATCAAATATTTGGTCATCAGGTTTGATTTGTAAGCACATTTTTAATCACAGCCTCTTCTGATTATTACCTCAGACATTAGAGTAGTAATACAGAGTACTGAAGTTTTGTTTTCTCTACTGTAAGTGTTCTACCTGCAAGTTTAAGAAGAAGTTTTTGGCAACCACGAAACACATTTGGCAAATTAGTCTAGGCAGCAAAGTCCTTCTGCAAGCAAGTCTCATTACTAGGCAGTCAACTTAAAACACTTCTGGGAACTTATTTGGAGATTTATTTTGAAATGTTATTTATATTCATTGCAGTTTCAGTGCTCGCTGTAACTGAAAAACTGCATGTATAGACTCACCAGACAAATCTTATTTAAATAAGAAGCACTCCAAGAGCACAAACCTCCACCAAGGCAACAAATACTGGGCAATATTCACTTTTAAGGGAATAGTATTGCATTTTGTATACGTCTGTTTAGTTTTCTTTGTTCTTTTTAAATGTATGTACTTTAAGAAATTTGTAGTACAGTGAAACTCAGGGCTCAAATGTGACAATATTTGGATGCAAACTATAATGTGATCCCCATCTATCATTCCCTATATGTTTATATGTTGTCAATACAAACATCGACACTTAGAAACTGTTTTAAATAGCACTATAGAGCATTATTGTCACTTTGACCTTCAGATTAATCTATCGGCCTTGAAGGAGAGCTCAGAGGTCAGATGTGATATGATACTTTCAATCTTTATATCGTACTTTCTATATGGTGACTGTGTGCAACACAGTATCATAGTTTCTAAGTTATAAGGCTTTGTGTGCATTCTTGACCAATAAATCTTTGTGTTGACCTTGGAGACCTTGGACGATGTAAATTTCATTGTTTTGTTAGCTTGACCCCATTTCACACCAGTACAGTTGAAATCATTCAAAGTTTTTCAAGCTATCATGTTTACAGACAGAATGACACACACGCACTCAAACGTTACGAAAAACATAATCCCCTCAGAGATGGTAAAAAGCTCAAAATGTGCTTACTTTGCTGTAAAATGAGGTTCCCTCGTAAAGTTCTACTCCTTCTCTTAGCTTTGTTTTTGCAGAAATTGCCCATGGACTTCAGAATTCTTGCAAAACTGCAATAATATGTTTCTCTTGTAATGTCTCTGCAAACAGCTAAAATACTAATCTAAGACCAATCCAGAACTTTGTAGTCAGATTTTCTTTTTAGCCAGTGCCACAAGGTTTCTCGAGACAGCATGCAATCCTGAAAAACCTTTGACTGGGGACTTTAAATCGCTCCCTCTTTGAGCATAAGCTTTTGAGCATAACTTAAATTTAAGTCCTCCGTCACTGCACCATCCAGCTCTTCCACACATTTGTGGCTTCTCAAACTTTGTTTTCATTTTGTGGAAGAGAAGAAGTTTGCCGATCAGCAGGAGGCTGATTTGGTGATTGGGGAAGGTGATGAACAATGACTGGTGAGACTGAAAAACATTTACCTTTTTAAAGTGTTGTGAGCACATATGGCTGGGACACACTGGCAAACTGTCATGTGCCACCTTTAAGATGGGATGTTAGACTCATTTTAAATCGAGGGTCACAAACACCCACACTGAACTTAAGTAGGCCAGACTACTGAAACATGTTGTTACTTTAAAGACGCTCAATTACACATTTAATCCCTGAGAGATCTGAATGTAAGATTTCAACAGTACATCTTTTTCTGTTTTTTATCATGCTTTTCGTCAGTTTATGATCATCAACACAATAAATGTGTAAAATCACAGAAAAAACGTTCTGGTAGCTCACTGTATTTATAAAACAAAGTGTTTGTTGATTGATGAAAATTTTCTTTTTTTAAACCTACATTTCTATGAAAAAAAGGAACTTTTCTGTGAAATAATTGTTCATCTATTAGCTGGTTTGTTGTGGGGGAGGTCTTTATCAGTAGGAAACCTGTAAAACGTATAAATATACAGTTAAGAGTCCAAAAATGTATGCCCTCCTTCATATTTTCCAAAGGCATCCAGCCGTCTGGATTGGCATCTTTGCCAGGTTGATTCTGGCACCTGGACATTATGTTTGACACCCCTGGTTTAGCTCTTTACTACAAATGCTCTTCACAGGGCTCAGTAGAACGGCACATCTGACCCCAGGCCATGAATTCAACGGCAGCGCCTTCTGACTTGGACACCACAGGCTCTTGAATTAAAGCTGCTCTTTTGGTCTCTGGGTCACAGACAGAGATGCAGCTCTCATTACCATCTATGAAAGTTGAGTCAGTTTGACACAACTTGAGAACCAATGATGAACATTGGGAACAATGGGAACCAATCTATGCAAGTCATTGGACTTGCATGTTTCCTGTTGATGGAGATCTCAACCAAAACTAAAAAAAAAAAAAAAAAAAAAAAAAAATTTTAT
>VVHJ01000532.1:0-19770 GCA_015107715.1 Tylochromis polylepis | reverse complement strand
ATGTCTAAATCAGGCTCTCTTTGCAGGAAACACATGTAACTGCAAATAGATGACTGGATGGGAGTGCTTCAAAATGTGTCCAAGAATTCTACAGTTTTTAAGATGTTTTCAGTACTAAAGTGAGGTGATAAACGAGAACATCCACCGCTGCACAATAGAAAGAACAGCTGTCGTTAAACTGGCAAACTGCACTCTCAAAAAGTCAATAAATCCTCAAGACTGATGTGTAGCACAGATCAGCGCTTTCATATTGATTTTTTTTATTGATTCATAAAAAATAACTATACAAATGCAAATGCTTCATTATGAACTCAAATCCTATGTAGCAGAATTAGATTAATATAAAATATAAATCAGCTAATAAATTGTGGTGTGATTTAGCTTCAGTGAATTAGCTCCAGCTGTGGTGTACGCTTTAATGACTCAACAATTATATTGAGCTTGAAGTATATTTTAATGCAGAACATTTGTACTTTTACTTCAGTAAAAATGTAAATATATAGTATTAGTACTTTTATATAAGTGTAGGACTGAACCTATAGGGACTTATTCCACAACTGTAACAAGCTGATAATCAGCATTAGATCAGCGCATTTGTTCACTGTTCATCAACACAGTGAAAAATCATTTTACTAATAACCACAGATCTAAGTACAGAGGACAAACAGCTTTTTATATTGTTCTTGCTAGTCTTTTTATGAACTCTATTAATATTTTAAATAAATAAATATTTAACTTATCAAACAGAAATTAAAAGCATTTTAAGAAAATTGTACAATAAATATTTGAGCAGTGACAACAGACAGCAGATAGATGTGCGGTGTTTCCCTTTGGTCTTCAGGTCCAGGACCAGAGACCAGAGTGATGGATCTAGCCAAGCCAAGCCAACTTTATTTATAACACCTACATCAAAAAGACAATAAAATCCAAATAAAAGTAACATTTCTATACTGGGTTAAAAGCCAAACCGAACAGGTGGGTCTTCAGACCAGATTAAAAGATATCTATTGAGGAGGCCTTTCTAATTTGTAATGGCAGTGCGTTCCACAGTTTGGGAGCCAGAGCTGCGAAAGCCCAATCCCCCCGGAGCTTTCGATGCTTCTTTGGCACACCCAGCAACAATTGGTCAGCTGATGTAAGTGACCGAGAAGGGGTGTGCAGGTGCAGTAGCTCAGAGAGGTAGTGTGGGGCGAGACCATTTGAGGCTTTAAAAACAAATTTTAAAAAATTAAAAAGAACTCTAAACTGGACAGGCAGCTAGTATAGTGAGGATAAAACGGGAGTAGTATGATCCCTTCTCTGTGTACCACTTTAAATCCGTGTGGCAGCATTTTGCACCAGCTGAAGACTGGCTAATATCAAGGTACAACGAGTTACAGAAATCCACCCGAGTTGTAATAAAAGCATAGATTACTGTTCTGAAATCATCTTTTGACAAAGTGGGTTTAATTTTGGCCAGTTGCCTCAGCTGAAAAAAGCTGGATTTCACTACTGCTCACACTTGACTGTCAAACCTAAAATCACTACCCATTTTAAAACCTTAATTGGTAACAGTAGGCTTTCCATACTGTCCTATGTCCACAGGAAAGGACCCCCCCAGTGACACCTGGCCCAAAAGATAGGACGTCTTTCTTATTTTCATTAAAATTTAAAAAATTAAGAGCCAACCAAACTTAAACTACCTCAAGACAGTCTTTTAGCACTTGCATGGAGTAGTCATTTCTCTTTTTTAGGGTCTTGTAAACCTGCGTATCATCTGCATATAAATGGAAAGCAAAAGAGCCAAAGGGCAGAAGGTATAGGGAGAAAAGCAGAGGTCCAAGTATTGATCCCTGTGGTACCCCATATGAGACTAGAGCTAAGGAGGATCTGATATTCCGAAAGACTGACACAAAATGTTCTCTCAGCCAGATAAGACCTAAACCACTGCACTGTAGCATGAATGCATACACAGTGTTCCAAGCGAGATAGTAAAATATTGTGATCCACGGTGTCAAAGGCAGCTGTTAAGTGTGAGGAAAACAAAGACCACATTATCCCCTACATCTGTAGCCAGGAGGATGTCATTAATAACCCTTAGCAAAGCAGATTCTGTGCTATGCAGAGATTTAAAACCAGACTGAAAAATCTCAAGGACCAAAAACATTTTCAGCTGTTTATAAGCAATGTTCTCCAGAATTTTAGAGAAAAAACGAAGGTTGGATATAGGCCTAAAATTTGATAAAACAGAGGGATCCAGGCTAGTTTTCAGCAGAAGTTTGCATGCTTAAAAATTTTAGGAAAAATCCCAGATGAGAAACTGGTATTAATAATAGCAAAAACAGATGAAGCAAGAGTAGAAATGAACTCTTTAAATAATTGAGGTAAAACAACATCAGTGGGGGAACCTGAGGGCTTCAGATGACTAATAACTTCATACAATAAAGAGAAAGTTACAGGCTCAAACTGGTAGAAAGCAGCAGAGCAAGAAACAGGGACTGAAGGGTCAAGAGCAGGTGGTGTTATCTGAGCCCTGGCGTTATTCACCTTTTTCACACAGAAATTCAATAATTTCTCACATGCCCTGGAGGAAGGTTCAATACTGTCAGACTGAGGGACATCATCAGCACTTAATTAAACACGAGGATTGTGGCAGTTTAACAAAATGATATTTGACAAATACTTTCTTTTGGCATCTTTCACAGTTTTCTGATACAGTTCTGTGACATTTGAAATGATATATGGAGCTTTTCCTTTTTCCATTTTTGTTCAGCTTTTCAGCACATTTACAGCACGAGTTGTGTCATTCAGCCAAGGCTCAGCTTTAGTTTTAGGCCGTCCATTCTTTAATGGAGCCACAGCATCTAAGAAAGTTTGGCAGGTAGAGTAGAACAGCTGAGCTCCTCTGTGTCAGAAGATATCGACACAGAGTTTATAATAAGTCTGATGAAACAGGACTGAAAACTGTTGATAATTCGGCAAACTTTATTTTTCAAATTGTAAACAAATAAAGTTTAAAACAGAGTTTCTGTAGCTGCCACATTGTAACTCAGTTTAACGCAGTAACCTGAAGTGTCTATCAAAGTGACCAATCATATTAAGATCCCATCCTCCTTTGGCCTCCAAACTGCCAAAAGTCAAAGTGATCCACTCGAGCAAAATTGAGTTTTAGCGTACAGTCTCAGGGTGCTGGGCTTATGGTGAAACCCTTCTTGCATGGTAAGGAGCTTTCTTGATTTGATTTCAGTTTTCATGTTCTGTCTCCTCCTTTGGCCAGCTTATCATCCCAACAGGGTATCGGATCACTGGCAGGGCGTAGATGTTGATTGGCCAGATCTTGTTCTCTCCCGTCAGTTGACTCCTCAGTACTTGCCTTACCCTTAGCAGGTATTTGGTGGTTGCAGCTTTCCTAAGGGCTTCTTCATTGTTCCCATTTGCCTGTGGGGTACCGAGGTAACTGTAGCTATCCTCAATATCTGCAATGTTGCCTTCTGGTAGTGCAGTTCTGACTACTTCCCCTCTCTTTGTTACCATTCAAATACACTTCACTCCAACTGTCTTAATCCTATGCCTAAAGTTTTCACTGGTTCTTACTGGTGGTCTCTTTTCTTTTATCAGTTTTAAACTGCATTGTTTTTATTTATTTATCCTCTTTACCTTCAAGTTCAGCACTTTGTCTGAAAGCGTTTTATAAATAAAATTATTATTATGGTGTCGTTTCTGTGGGTCCTAGTGGGGTGGATCAGTGAATCACTGTCTCCTTCACTACTGGCATACAGCTTGATGTCAATCAGATAGAGGTGGTGATTGACATTTGCTCCATCCCATAGTTGGTAACCGTAGCCAGTTTTGTTAATGATCTGACTGAGGGGGTTCAGGCCTATGCAGAACAGCAGTAGAGCTTCTTCTTAGTAAATCTGCACTTGATGCGGATTTGTGCAATTGGCATCTAGTGTTGTTTGTTAGATCCCATTAAATTCCAGATGAAGGCTTTTATCTTTGATCTATTGATGTGATACTCTCTGGTTCTCAGCCCCCTTTGTGCCTACAATTGTAGGAATCTCAGGATCCATCTGTGATGCACTGAGTCATTGGCTTTCTTGTATTCAGTCCAGGTGATGTACAGGTTGGTCAGTCTGCTCTAACAGTATCTGGTGTTTCTACCAATTCCTTTCTGGGCTCTGCTCATGTATTGACCCATGTGCCTGTTCATCTTAGCCACTATGATGCCTAACAGGAGCGTCCATGTGATGCTGAGGCAGGTTACTGGTCAGTACAGTAGTTTGATGGGATTGGTTGCTTCTGGGGAACAAGCTCACTGCTCAGTCACACCCATTCGGATCTTCAGATGATGTTTCCTGCTCATCGCAAGAAGTGGAGGAAGAAAAACTGCAACTGTTCTTAGGAGCCCACTTTTATACTCACTGGCCCATATGCATCCTCCTCTCCTGCTCTTTGATATCAACAATTATGACTTCTACATTACTCTAGTTTGAGTCACACCCTTTTGCTTCTCTCCCTCTGTGTGATCTTTCACATATATGATTTGAAACAATAAAACCACTTCGTCACATTAATATTGAATCAAATACTTTCCTTCATGTCTTTTTTAAGTTTATGCTGTTTTACTTCAACAGCATAAGGGTACACATGAGGGTGATGAGGGAAAAGGAAACACACGGGGAACATGGCTGGGACGAATAAACATAATGACAAGACAGGAGGAAGCAAACTGAACACACTGAACATGTGACGCAAGCTCAATCACATGAACATCACGACTCGGTATGATTCCAACATGATCTCGTTTTAACTACATTAGATAGGAATACATGTTCTTTTAATAACCATTTTCAATCACAATATAATTTTTAGAAAAAAAACATACACATTAAAGTCAGAGGCTCTTTTGAGATTAGTGCCTCCTTTGTGTCTCACTCACACCCCCATCCTTCTCACACATAGCTTCCAAGGTCATCTTTAGCACAAACAAACCACTCTCACTGAGAGGAATGTTATTAGAATCATTTGCTTACTCAGATTATATTTTCTTATTCATTACATTGGTTCAATTTACACTTGATTATGTTCAATACTGATTAGAATATAATTAGCTATCAGCAAAATCCCATACAAATAAGGGTTCTGTGTTTTTCCAATTATAACATATGTAATCCAATTTCTCTCTCCCTGCATGATGATGAGGCAGATACACATTTCTTATCATCCACATTCCTGCAGCCAGTCTCACACACAGACAATCTTCCAACATCAAAGCTGAATCAGGACTGGACTTTGAACCAGACGGCAGCATGAAGACTGCTGGCGGAGACGAAGCAGGAGCGGCCTGGGATTGTGCAAGGCTCGCAGCAGGCTTCGGTACCCCTGGCTGGGGCTGCACAGGGCTTGCAGCAGACTCTGGTGATGGGTGCCCCTCAAGCTCAGGCAGAGAAGGTCCAACTGGCTTGGTCCCCGTTGTGTTGAGGCCACAGGAGGCTGGGCAGGCTAGACAGAACCAGAACAGTCAATGGCAGGCTCAGAGGCAAAACACACAGACAACTCCATACGGCCAGGAAGAGAGAAACAAACTTGGACCAGTTGCCTCAATCACACCAGACTTACTTTGATTATTTTCTGGGTCGAAACCAATAATAAAGGCCGAGAAGCCAAAACCATCAGTATGTGAGAAACACAGCGGATGCAGACTGAGGGGAAGTTAAATAGTAAACCCAAAAGCTGACGTGTAGAACAGAACTAGATCATAACAAAATCCAAGCTGTTTATTATAGCTAATGGAAAATATACAAAACAAAGAGCAAGGTAAACCAATACAAAACTAAACACTTACCTAAACGGGGTAAACTAGAATCAAACATGGGGAAAAAAAACCTGGATACAAGTAACATGAGGGTACACATGAGGGTGATGAGGGAAAAGGAAACACACGGGGAACATGGCTGGGACGAATAAACATAATGACAAGACAGGAGGAAGCAAACTGAACACACTGAACATGTGACGCAAGACTCTCAAAATAAAACAGGAAACACACAGACTAAGACACACGAATTTGACATGGTGATAGGAAAAAAGTAACGGGAGATGAGACACGGACATAACTAAGGAACAAATGCAGAGAACATGAAGGCTAGGGAGAACACACATGACAAACAGGGGAGACCGAATGAAACACAAGGAGGGAAACATGTAAACAGGAAGGGGAGACGAGACATGGAGAGAGCCAGAGGGAGCAGGGGACACGAAGGAAGACAAAGACATAACCGAGGAAACATACACAGAGAACTGACAGGAGACATAAGGATGAGACAGCGACAAGAAAACATGGAAACAGAAATATAACTAAACATAGAAGCAGGGCACCGGCCAGCACAACCCAGTCACCAGTACATTTGTGTTGTACCACGCCCAAAGGCGTAAGACAACCAGGCCCAAAAGGCTCCACCCCAACTCAGAGAGCTGGGCGAAGGGACAGGCACCACACAGGCCAGCACAATGCAAGGGGGCAAATCAACACCTACAGTGAGTTCTATTGTGCTATACATAAATATAGTTATGAGTCATATGTGTCAGTGGGTGATAAACTAGTGCTTTGCATTAAAAGAAGTGAGACAGGTGAGGAAAGACCATCAAGCCCCTGCTCTGTGTCCCCTGCTCTCAGCAACCTGAGAGCAGGGGACACAGAGAAACAGACATTATCCATAGATAAAGTCACTGACAGGAGGAGGACTGGAGGATTTCCACAGCCTTAATTAGAGGTCTGCTACCAGGTGTGCCCAATCTGGGCTGAGCAAGGACACACTGAGGAACCACCCTTGACACGGGTAAACAAAACATAAAGAGAGAGCAAGAGCAAAAGCAGACCAAAAACAACACACAAAACACAGACTGTCCAGGAGGACAATTTTAGTATTATTTTCTAAGCAATACATTATCTTCTAATGCTAAATTTAACCAACTTGTCTGTTGGTGTTGATAAAAGTTAGACTTAAAACAGATTAAAATATACAGTGTTCAACAGTGCACTCACATAGAGGGCTGTTCTTCAACAGCGCAAGTGTGGCTTGTCATTAATACTATATGTAAGCATTCATGTAGCTAAAAGAAGATGAAGTGGCAATGACACAATGACACAAATCAGTGGTGCAGATTTAAAACACACTTTACGTGAAACATTAGTACACAAAAGTGCAAATTCTTCTGGTAATGCAGGGTTATTAATATGACTTAAAAAGTTTCTGCTTATTGCTCTCTAAATGGCATCAAAACAATAGCCAATCACGATCACTAAACAAGGCTAGATCACTTGAGATTATTAGTTAATTTCAACCTTCCGAGTCACTAGTCTGCTGGTACATCACTAGTTGTCAGCCATGGACCTGATGCACTAAAACTATCATCTTTGTTTGTTGTAGTTTCTTATTCTGGTCAAACTGTGGATCATCGTCTGTTTGCAACATCTACGAACAGACACCCAAGAAAATCACAACTGAACAAAAGGTCCATAATGATTGTTTAAATGTCAAGAAAAAAGGTTTGTTGAGGCCTTTTGCCAGAAGAGGGCAGTCTTTCAGCATACTGACCGAATTCTGACTTTGGGCTCTTCAGTGTGGAGTCATTTTAGGTAATGCAATGACTGCTGCATGCCTGAACAAGCAGCCCATCAGCTCAGCTAAGCATTGCTTACTTGATCAAAAATGCAAGTACAGAACTGAGAAAACTCTTCTTACATGTGCTTGTTTTGTGTTTTTCATGCTTTTGTGCTCTTTGTACAGTACTGCTGCTCCTACCTGCTGACCACCATGAATACGCCCCCCCAAGCCCATATTTTCATGGCAATGTTCTGCTATTATGTCACAAGTTTGGGAGAGGACATGTAAAATGTGAAATCAGGCTGATCTGTAATGCTTCCTCTCATCCATGCTGCAATGGAACTGCAGTAGTTTTTCAGCTGCTAAGACACAGCAGTCACTCACCATATCTGTCTCACTGTAAAGCATCAAAACAGAACTTTTTACCTGCAGTCCATATCTTCCATCCATAATGTAGAGTTATCTTCTTTCTGACACTGTCACAAACTAAAAATGTATACAATTCCCGTTTTATCTATATGTATGAGAATTCTTCTATAGTGACTTTTTTTGTATGACTATTTCTCACCTCTCACCATAATCTCTAAGGTACTAAACACTAGGTTTCAAATGTACTTTTTTCATCTCTTTAAATTATTATTATTTATATTAATATTATTATTTTTTTATTCAGATAGTTCTCATTAAATTGTCCATTTCCTTTTTCCTTTTTTTAGTATGCTCCTGTACTGCTATCGTATGTGAGATATGGGGTTTTTGGAGGAAATATTTTCATATTTTGACAATAAAAATAAAAATATTTAAAAAAAAATCAAAAAATGTAAAGTTTTATTTTCCCTTAATCAAAGAAATAATAATTTAAATACAAAATTTTATATTTTCCTAGTCTATCTTTGTCAAATAATAACATTTGTTAGACATAGTCAGGCTCACCTCAACGCATGGCGTAGGCTCTGGAACAAGTCTCCTGGAGAGGGGCTGGACTCTTTCTCAGTCTGGAGTTGCCCCCGGTGAGAGGTGGTGGGCTGGGGTGAGTATCCTAGTATCCCCTTGGCTTGCTGCCTCTACGTTGGGGTTTTTCCCAGTGGACGAGAGGGTTTGTTCTCTGCGCCTTCAGGTCTGGGAACGGGTCCTGAGTGTTGTCTGCGGTTATGCACAGAATGACGGCTCAGTAACCGGCCTTCTTGGAGTCCCTGGGCGTGGTGCTTGAGAGTGCTCCACCAGGGGACTCTGTCATCCTACCGGGAGACTGCAATGCTCAAGTGGGCAATGACAGTGACACCTAGAGGATCGCGATTGGAAGGAACAGCTGGCCAGATCTGAACCCGAGCATTGTTCTGTTACTCAGCTTCTGTGCAAATCACAGTTTGTCCATAATGAACACCATGTTCGAACATAAGGGTGTCCATAAGTGCATGTGGGACCAGGCCACTCTTGGCCACAGGTTGATGATCAATTTTGAAATCATATCATTGGATCTGTGGCCATATGTTCTGGACACTCGGGTGAAAAGAGGTGTTGAGCTATCAACTGATCACCACCTGGTGGTGAGTTGGATCAGGTAGAGGCTGCTGGACAGACCTGGTGCGCCTAAATGTACAGTGAGGATGCACTGGGAACGCCCGAACCAGATGGTGGACGGACTGACTAAATGACTGACTGAACGGAGCTGAACTGAACGGAAAACACACACGCGGAATAGACGATGATAAGACAAGTAACTGAGGGAAACTGAGGACTTACATACACAGGCTAATGATGATGATTAAAAACAGGTAAGGACACAGCTGAACTAAATCTAACTAATGATACATAGGCAGTAGAACAGAGCATAATGCACACAGACAGATGACTAAGACAATAAAACAAGAAACACAAAATAAACAGTGACAAAATCCAAAACTGAAAACACTGGGTCAATGACCCAGGAACCCTGACAGTCACTTGAGTCTAGGAGCAGGACTGAAAAGTCCTCTCAAGTCATCAGTGGTGAGCTCCAGACTGATGAGGGTTTTGACTAGTTTAGTCCTGTTCGGTGCAACAAACTGCCTACGTGACCTGAGATCTTGGAACATCTGTATCCACATTCAATGCTAAACTGAAAGTGTTTCTCAGGGTTCTTACTGGTTACTCTGTGTGTGTGTGTGTGCACGCACAAAGGTGTGGGGGAGTACATTAGCTGTTTGTTTGTGGTTTACATGTGTGAGGTGGATGTGGGCTCTGGGTGAATGTTTTCAGATGCATTTATTTGAGTGCAATGCATGGTAAAATGACTTTAGATTAAATGTGCTACATAAATAAGACCGAATTAACTTCTTCTTTAAAGCAGTGGTTCATCAGGTGTAAACCCACCTTCATCAGTACGACCAGGACTGTTTCAGATACATACGTTTTTGATAATCTCAGAATTATTTAATCATCATTGTCAAAATGTGCCTGAAATGTCAGTACTGGCAGCATCCACTTAGTATTCATAGTAGTTTCATTAAGTTGAAATGCATACCATTTGCACATCCCCCAAGAGGTAGAGAAGTGAAATATTTCAGCATTTTGTCTCTTACTTGTAGTATTGTTTAGTCTTTACCTTGCAATTTAAAGTGCCTTGAGCCAACTGCTTTTGTAATTTGGCCCTATATAAATAAAATTTAATTAAACTGAAATTCTTGCTAACATTTTAAATCATTAGCTATCACAGTGGTAAAAATGTGCCATAAAGCGTTTCTTTTTTGTTATGTTACCAAAAACCAAAAAAAACCCAAAACTTATTTAGATTCAAGGATACAGCACTTTTTTGTTTTTGTATCCTCATCTCTCTGGGGCAGGGTTTGAACAGTTTTGCCAAGCTATCATGCTTATATAAGGTAGGATGGTAATGCAGGCGTTAGATACTGAATCTCAAGTTGCTCTCGGAGTGAAAGCACTTAAGGAGTAGAGAAAACCACTACATAAGAATCAGTCAAGTTACTTAAAAAATAAATACTGAAAAAAAAAAATCTGTCCTAAAATAATTTGGGTCTACAAATCATGCATCTTGTGGTTGATTTGAACCAAAGTCACATTCAAGTTTTTTTTTAATAACCTTTTGGCTCATCATTGAAGAAATGACTGACATTACTGATAACAATATGATAGTGTGATAGTGAATGAACATAGACAATAACAACACCTACAATACCAAGAGCTAAATAAAATGCAAACAATAAAATGTATCAATTTATTATCTGCACTTTTCACACTAAAAGCAACAAAAAATAGGCTGCTAAAAACAAAATAAAATCAATAATAAAAATAAATATCAGTGTGAATAAATAAAAAAAGCTTTTTCCTGGTTTTACAGGATTTCGTTTGTGTCTGATTCTGAATACGTCATAACTACACTAATCAAAATTTACGTCATAGTATTTGTCATCTAATTATGAGTTCAATGCGGTATCCTGATTTACTGACTGTCTCTGCTGATGGTACTCAATAGGTGCAATTGTGTTCTTTTAAAAAAAGTATTTCTGCTAATACAGCCTATTTCTACTCAGTGACAATTTGAGTGCTAGTAAAAATATTACATAATGTAATGTGTGATAACCAAACGCATGTGCAAAGAGCTTTTTATTGACAGTTCTTGGGTGATTTCATCTGCTGTTGTTACAGAAAACACATCAAATGAATAAATGAATAACAGACAGGAACATGCAGTCAACATGTCTTTCAGTTACAGTAATTTGAAACAGCAGCAGAGTAAATGTCATTTCCTATAAGCTAACAAAATCCTGTACAGATGGCAAACCGCCTTTGGCAAAAAAGGGCAACTGGAAATATTAATAGCTAACAAACACAGGTCTACAAAAGAAAAAATATAACAATTAAACAGAGAACAAATTCATTTTTTGTCCTTTTTAATTACTGTCATCTGATAATACTGTAAAAACTTTCTTGATTTTTTTAGACATATTTTATACATGAATTGTAAATATAATATACAACTAAATATGAATACATATACACACTTATAAATGTACAAATAAATGAACAAACAAATATGTTGTTTTCCAGTGAATAGTTACGATTTGGTTATGAATTACAGTGATTGTAGATGTACCGTAAGGTTCTTCATTTTCTTTATTTTTAGAAAAAAGTCCCATGTGGTGATGCTGCCGAGAAGGCCAAATGTGCTCCACTCGTTTTTAGCACAGAGAGACTTGCTATGATGAGGCATTTTGCAAGGCTTCAGGATCATTCTTTAATGATCATGTTTTGAGAGTTCACATGTGGCACAAGTATGTGTTGCTGTCACTGACTCTCTCTCCCTCAAAGCACCTCACTCGTTTATTACTATCAGTACTTTTTGATATCCTCCTTACATATTTTCTGCTATTTCGTGCTACATTTAAACTTGTTTTTTATACAGTCACCAGTGCCACCCATCCAGTTTGGTCCTAGGCATAAATACATTGGTCAAAGGTCAGGCAGGGTGAGTATAAGGCTTTAGTCATACAACACCTGCAATGATTATATATTTCACACTATGAAATGTCTCTGGGTTAGCATCATTCAAAATCTTTTTCAGCTTCAGTATTTTGTGTTAGGTACCGGACCTGCTGAGTTGTTTGACTTTACTATTTGTGAAATTGATTGCCATTTTTTTGTGTGTATTTTGTTCGTTTGAATTTTTTTCCCCTTTCAAATCTAATTATGTGACAAGTCACATTTTTTCCTTTTCTTTTCAGGCATTATAGGCAAGACAGCACTTTAAGACTTCCTTCTCTCTCTGTGGCACACAGCTGTATCGTTTAAAAAGAGTCATATACAAACATATGTTTTATTCATTTATTTTTTCCCAAAAGGTTAAACTACTTCCTGGCCATTATCATTTCATCTTTTGTGATACAGATATAGAAAGTTTTCATTTTCATTGCAAATACTTTGTCTTGTTTTTGCAGCTGCTTTAATATATTGACACTGTGGTTTTTGTTCCATATAGCTAAAGGCTATCGGTGCTGTATTGCTGTTTTTGAACAATCACCTACCATAAGAGTTGTCAGCAACCGCCTCAACCAAACAAAAAAACAAACTTTATTAATCAGTTGTCTGTCCTGACTGCAGGACATGCTCATTTGTTACGTACATAAGTAATTGTTATTAGATGTTGATAGATCCTACTGAGAAAATTAGTAACAAGTGTCAGTAAATGAATGCATCAGAATTAAATGCTTTTAAAACATTTTTCACAATAAGATGTTTCAGATCATTAAACAAATTTTAGCATTACACAAGAATAACCAGAGTAAATACAAAATACAGTTTTGAAATGATAATTTCATTTGAAATGATAATTTCAGAATTGTCGAAGTCAACCGAAGACACTGAAAGGTTTTTCATCATGAACGACCTGTTTGGTCACGCCAAAGCAACTCAATCTGATTTGAGTCTGGACTTTGACCAGGCCGCATCAAAACCTTCATAGTATTTATTTTTTTGATCTTCCAGAGGTGGACTCGCTGGTGTGTTTTGGATCATTGCCCTGCTACATGACCCAGTGCATTTGATTTTGCACTGGGTTCTTTTGTGACCTGGATGAGTCATCGATGTGCTCTTGGAGTGATTTTGGTAGGCCATGCACTCTTGGACAGGCTTACCTCTGTTTTAAGTTTACTTCATAATAGATAACGGGTGTCACCCGGGTTTGGTGAGTCGTAGAGCTTTAGAAATGGTTCTGTAACTCTTACGAGACAGATAGATGTCAGTGAAATCGTGGCATGATTGTTGCTTTTTGAGCTCTTTTAGCTTACTTCACATTGTCAGACAGGTTTTATTTAAGTGATCCCTTGATTCAACAGTTCTCACTTCTTAATCAGAACTGGGTGTGGCTACCGAAATTGAAAATATATTTTCAAAACATTGTTGTTTTTCTTGAGAGGTAGATTTATTTGCAAAGAGTTGCAGTGATAACTATTTAAAATAGATTCTATAAGAAAATAAAGTGTTTAAAAGGAGTGAGTATTCTCTGAGGTGACTTTGCACAGATATACACGCCATCGCTACACTGATTTATTTTGTCCTTGCATGCGATTTCTTAATTTATGTTAAGAAATACTCAGATATTTAAAAGCAAGCATTTTATTAGTTTCTTGTCTCTTGTTATTATTTTATGTGTATTTTCACACTGTCTTGTCGAAGGCACTGTCTTGTGGGGGCAACAAGGAGGGGTTGTGCCCCCTGAGAGTCTTGTTTGCTGGTTGGTGTGCCCTTTAATTAGGTATTCAGTTTGATTCCAATGGAAAAAATATCATGACTTTGCTGTTTAAATATTTAAAACAAATAAAAGCCCTGTGTGCATCTATTTTTTCATCAAATAAACACTTTAAAACTCAGTTAGGAGCTGATACTTTCATGTTTCCTGAGAATACGTCTGAAGCAGAAGCATGTGTATGATCACGATTTCCTGCCTAGATAGACGATCTGGTTTCAAAACTACAACCCAGAGGTTTGTGGCTTTATTTCTGCTAAGCTAGCTCCTACCCTGAGCTGATGGTTGTGTCAGTTATGCTTCATTTTTGATCAGCCCACTGATAAATGTGGTCAAGACATCTCTGCGTGAGTCATACGCTTCAATGTGCGATCAAATACTCAGAATGTTGTGCCATAATACTCGAGAGGAAATCAAACAGATTTCCACAACAACTATTAAAAAACAAATTTTTTTTTTTTCAGGGGTCATACGTATTTGAAAAAGTTACCAACTTATGTCATGTGATAGTTTAACATTAGTGTATTTATTTTGAGAGTTTCATTAGATTAACTTGATATTTTTCCAGTGTGGTTGTATTTTAGTGAGCCTGACAGAAATGAAAAGGTGTCACAGACACATGCAGAATAATTTAGAATGAGTTATAGTACGTAACTTTGAACCTTGACATTGATTCTTTGCTTTGACACACACACACAAAACACGTCAAGCAAAAATTATTTACAGTTATTTATGTTTACATAATATAAATATACAAATATTGGTTTATATTTTTATTATATAAATATACAAATATATATGAATTATTTTATAACATATATAATTTTCAAAAGGAGCAAAATTAAGAATGAAATTCATTCATAAATGACAGAAAAGTTGTCTCAGCATCTTATTTAAAAATGTTACACACTAAGTTTCTCTTAAATAAGTCTATATCTTATTTATATTTTAAACCATATTAAAATATTATTTATATTTTTATTTTAAATATTTAAATATTATACTGTGTATATATCTATATATATATATATATATATATATATATATATATATTTTATATATTAACATTTATATCTCTATATGTTGTAACATCAGGGAGAGACACTGATGAGAGTGTGTGTAAAGTGTGCATCTCTGTGTTCTGTAATCTCTGCTGAGCGGGCCACATCGAAGAGAGGAGAAACAACGGGGAGGGGAAAAAAAGGCAAAATAATCTTAATGTCGTTATTATAGCGTCATCACTACCTCAGTCACAAAATGATAGTAATAAATCATTTGGGGAGGGAAGAAATAGATTATCATGAGGCCTTATTATCACGGTTTCATTGCTGGTTTGTATCTAGGTTGTTTTTTTTTTAATTTATCCTGTCTGATTTTGGTTCCTTTCTGGGCCTACAGGAGAAGTCAGGCCTGGGTGTCATTTTCATAATGGAAGCACATTTTGCCAATAATTCATTCATGATGCAAGGCTTTAACTGATGTCTTTTACAACTGTGAAATCTACATCTACGGTATGAAGACGTTCAAAGTATGTAACATAAAAGCAAATGCACCCTGAAGTGTCTTCTCTCGATAGTTTGAGACTCTGAGACACTTTAACCAGAGTTTATGTCTTGCCGGATAACTCTTGCAAGCCTTTTAGCGACTTAGTTTGCTTTTGTCCAATAGGACCAGTAGCACCTGGAGTTTTGTTGCCAAAGTGGGCTTGGTGGGTAAATGAATTTCAGTAACAAACAAAAGGGCAGCTGGGAATATATTTTTTCCAATCAGTCACAGCTCTGAAAAGTCTCCCGCCAGAAAGCCACAGAGCCGTGCAGCTCTCTCGTACACTCATTTTACAGCTGTGATCACAGTCCAGGAACATTCACATGTGAAGTCTGACTGTAAAACGTCAGGATGGATATTTCCATTAGAGTGATGTGTTTTTACCACGCATTAGTTGTTAGTTGTTAATGTTTATATACATATTTCATATATCACATCCTGCATACATGCTGCATATACTGGGCAATGCACACTCCAAGTATATGTCTCCTGGCCATTGCAAAATAGAATACTTGCATATACTGTGTAGCATTTATGATTCTTCCTCATGTTGTTTAAAGCCTTACTCAAATGTCATCATGCTCTCTATTTTCAGGATGCTATATATGTGTGTATATATATATATATATATTTTTTTTATCACTGTCACAGATTTTACAGCTTGTAGATGCGGTGCGATAAAATGTAGCTGGAGGTTGTTGTTTTTAAGTCTTTCTTTCTCACTGAAATAATATTTCCTTCCTAAGAATATTAATAGTTTGACATTTCTCTGATGTGAGCTGATGTTTTGCTGTCTTGATGATCGCTGTATGTGCTGCTCCCTAAGGCTTTGTGTTTCTGTTTAAGGACATAATGCTCTCAGATATCAGGGTTACTGATAGAAGATGACATTTAATATAACTTCATTAAACACAAATGCTTTGAAACCTTCATCTACACGATACTGGTGGAATTATAAACTTGTCTGCTGTGGCTAAGGACACTGATTAAAAACTAATTTTAAATAAAACAAAATGTTATTCTTTAAAATTGATTTACCATACCAGCACTTTGAAGGCACTTTGAAAACAGGCACAGCTACGACAGAGTGTTAGGACCACATTAAGAAGAAATAAATAGTGTTCATTTCAGGATTAAAGTAGAAATTTCCAGATTAAAGTTGAAGTAATACTTTGAGAAAAAAGTGGGGGTTACAGTTGTCATTTCAAGACAAACTGCCACGGCTGCTATACTCTCGAAAAATGCCTTGAGTAGATAAGTTGATCAGCTGTCTTGGGATACAAAATAACTCCTCTTTATTGCACTTTAACGCATCGATATTCTTGCTTGTGTGTTTTTCTTTCTGACCAGCTGCAGCTTTCAGCAGCATCTTTTCAGTGTCCTTATACTGATCACCCCACTGTGTTTATGTACTAAAAGGGAAATAATTTCTGTGTAACTAAAACCGATTCTAAAGTACGATTTCACTAACTCGTCTACACAAGGTATTTTGTAGAAGGTTTAATACTCCTGGCCCTAATAATCATTCATACACAGCAAATACAAACTGCTGTACACAAAAACGAATAAGTACATTGAAAACAATCAAAGACAAAAACGTATTATCTATTTTTTCTGTTAGTTGTAGAAAACTGTGGAATTGTTTTGGTTTTACTATTATTACAATTACAGTTTTGCTAAAAATGTTCACCATCACCTTTTTTTAAATAAAAAATTGTGTTTTATGTTTATTACATATCCGTTTTTTTATTTTGTAAAGTAAATTTCTTAGTATTAAAAAACGTGGAAATCTGTCTGTGCTCGTTTGCATAATGGTATTTATCATGAGCAACACAAGAAAAATTAACTGCATTTATAACATCAGACTTCATTAAAGTCACATTTTTTCTCTGGTTATAGATGAACTGAATTTCTCAGTATTAAAGAATTTATGTTTGTTTGCATGAAGCAATATTATTACTCTGTTGAGGCAGACATTATGTAATGTCATCAAGTCTATGTCATAGAGAATGCTGTGTAAAAAATCATTTCTAGATCAGTCTGTTTAAATATTTAAAATAAAAATAATAATAGCTAATTAAAAAATCAAAACGGGCATGTGCATCAGTTACTAAACTTTACATTTATAATCTATCAACAGTTGATCAATTTTACATTCTAATAAAGCCTGTTGTGTGCCAGTGTCACAGCATCATAGGGAATTTTAGTTTAATGAAGAGAAAAGCATAAAAAGGTGCTGTATATGAAGAAAGCACACGTGTGTGTTAGTTTTCTTTCAGTCTAAGTTAATGGTGGTGAGTCTAACTTTGGCGCGTATGCTGCTTATTTCCATTTTTGGTGGGTGAAGCCTTGCCAATATAAAGCCGAGCACATCATTTGTCTGTCTCACTCTCAAGTCATGAGCTGTGGTGATGATGTGGTTCCTCCTCCTGCTTCTCCACCTCACTCACATTGAGCTCTCACAAGGCAAGTTAATTTAGTTTCTTTAATTTTGAACAGTAGTAATATTGTTACTACTGTTAGTTATTAATTTGAAATACGAACACATTTTTTAAAATGTCTTTAAAGTATTTAACATGTTTCAATTAACGTTTAAAGCTCAAGAAATGTCTCTATATGTGCGCGCATGTGTGGATGCATTAGAACTGAGTCCAGATGTGATACTGAATTACAATCAATGCAGTATTTTTGTGTCATTTTTAACTTAGAAAGGAATCCTTGAAATAATTTTGAAATATTATTTTTATTTTAAAATAGAAATCTCTTTCTTTCATCCATCCAATCTCTTCCATTTATCCTTGTCAGGGTCGTGGGGGAGCTGGAGCCTATCCCAGCTGTCTTAGGGCGAGAGGCAGGGCACAGCCTGGACAGGCCACCAGTCTGTCACAGGGCTAACCATTCGCACCCACATTCACACCTATGGGCAATTTAGACTAAGAATCTCTTTCTCTCATTTTATTTAAAACCTATATGTAAAATTGTTTTATTTAAATAACATTTTAGTGTTGCATGGAACACAGAAATGTAACAGCTCAATTCAAGTGTATGTGCAGATTTCTGTATTTAAAAAAAATGAAGACTGGGCAAGTGCAAACTGGGTTTTTCTGTAGAAAAGGAAAAAAAAAGTAAAGAAATTACAGTATTTACAAAGAGCTCAGTGACAAGAGGCGCATGTAAGAGGTGGGAAGTCCGAGATTTTTGTGACTGACTCTGCAGATGCAGTTGCAAAATATAGTCAGGGGAATATTTAAATTAAGAACACAAGCTGATTTACTTACATTTACAATTGCTCCAGTAGTTTTTCTTATGTTTTGTCCTTGATATTGAAATTAACTAACTGAACCTGTGTTTAAAACAGTGCAATATTTGTAAATCATCTGTAAAAATAACCACACCTATGAGCATACTTGCGGGATGTGTTTGGCCCATTAGCAAATTTTGCCCTCGTGGGAAATCACAGTGGTCCAGTTGTTAGTACTGTCACTTCACAGTGAGACAGTGGTTCAAATCCAGCCTGGGGCCTTTCTGTGTGGAGTTTTCCTGCTGTGTCTGCATGGGTACGAAGGGATTAGATTAACTGGTAATTCTAAATGATAATGGTAGGTGTGAATGTAGGTATCAGTGGTTTTCTGTCTCCATGTGTTAGCCCTGTGACAGACTGGTAACCTGTCATGGGTGTACAGTACCCTGCCTCTTACTCTGCGCCATTTGGAATAGACTCCAGGCCTCCAGTTAAAGTGAACTGTATAATTGGAGATGGAAGGATGAAGATTTAGCAGATTTGAAAAATTCTAAACAAATAAGATTGCCAAGTGTTTTTGCATAATCCTGCTGAGGAATGATGATATTATCCTAAAGAAACACATTAAGGGATTTAAAAGGAGGAAAAAAATGTTTTTACCGATATTCAGTAAAAAAACAAACAAACAAAAGAAACTTTACATTTACAACTTTAAAGCTTTATTTTTCAGTTCTCAAAAGTAAGTCAGCCATGAAACAAATTATAACATTAATAATAATTTACTGTATAAACCTTGTATGTTCCTAGCTGGGGACAAACTGGTTCTAAAAAATGGAAACAAAGGAGGCAACCCATGTGAAGGCTACCTTGAAATCTACCATAACAACACATGGGGCTATGTTGGGGATACACACTGGAGCAACAACACTGAAACAGTGGTTTGCAGGAGCACTCACTGTGGGGAACCTGTGGAGAACTCAGTAAGAGATATTGTTAAGCCTTCTAAAGACGGACCGATCGGGCTCAATGAACTGAAGTGTGATGGAGATGAACGCGCTCTGTGGGACTGTAAACATCCTGGTTGGAGCTTCAGCTATTACTCAAAGCCCACATTGAAAAAACTTACATGTTCAAGTAAGTTTTCCAGATTTTTG
>VVHJ01000530.1:0-10141 GCA_015107715.1 Tylochromis polylepis | reverse complement strand
CCCTCCCCCATCACCCCCAGACTGAAAATTATAACCAGACTCTGTGGGAAAGCCTCAAGTCTCTTTTAATATCCTTTAAAGCCCGTTTGTTGGGCTGTGTTAATTAGGTCAGAGAATTGCAATAAAGTTCAATACCTGCAGCCTCAAAATGACCGTACAGTTGAATCAATGTCCCTCAAAAATAGTTTAGAGCAATAATGATCATGGAAAAAAGTTAACTGCTACGAGTGCGTTCATTTTAGCTTAGTATAACCACGCGGCAGCCTCCCGTTCCCCTAAATGTGATGGTGTGCAGGAGGCTCCTTCCCTATAAAATTGCGTCTACCTCACTATAGGCCTTCGTTTAAGCAGCTTGACTTGACCTAGTTATTGTAGTTTGGCATGGACATTTCTAAAACTTAATCGGGACGCTGCCAAAGTTGGAAAAGTACCGTGACATATTAAAACTGATGACGCCTTTTCTCCACTGAGCTTCAGCAGTTGCATTGTCCTGCGCTGGGTGACATACATCATTGTTTTCATGGGTTTCATGACTGCACTGTTCCCTTTACTCTGCAGAGTTTAGTGAGTTCATTGCACAGCAATAAGTCAAAGACACAGAAATCTGAAAAGAAAACCAAAAACCAATCTTAACCAAGATCGCTGTCGCAAGGTGTTGATACGTTCAGCAATCCCAATATTCTACTAGGCTTTCTTTTTCTAACACTCAAACAGCTTCGTTATTTTTAGGCCTTTTAAAAACACAAAGGTCCACAGCTTTGAAATGTGTGTTAAAGTGGTTCTTTTGGGATAAATAAATAGTCCAAATGTGCTGAAATTGACAAATAAGTTACAATATTACATGAAATCCAATAAAACTGTACAAAAATAGGGAAATCACTCACTGCAGTATCATTGTAAAGTTTTCAAATCCCTGTCGTGACCTCAGTGACCTCAGTGGTAGCCGAAGTGTCTGAAGTCCTTCTTACCTGAAAACATTATGTTATTGGAGGGATCCTATTTATTGTCGTAAATGCTAATGTGCTACATTGGGCGTTGCTCCTTGCGGAAATGATTTGTTTCAGTGATGGCTGCCAGCCTTAAGCGGCGCACAGGGTTCAGTATGAAAGACAAGTTGTTTTTTTAAACGGCAGATTAATCTGATTAAAAATCGTATTAAATCCACGACAGGAATTACTTTGACTGCTTTAATATGATCGTATTATGAATTTCATTTCCAAAACTTGCAGGGGGAGCACTTAAGCTTCCTTGCCTTCCTCTCTCACACACACACACAAACAGACACACACACACACACCCTACCGTCTGCACCCCACGGTGATGCCTTATTTACTGTCTTATAAAGTAATATAGGGGGCCTGCCCCATTCCACCTGTCTGTTTGTGATGGGAGCTGTTGTCGCTGTTGTTCTCGCAGCTGTTGTTGTTCTAATTGCTGTTGCTGCTTCGCCTCAAGCTTCCCCGCTTAACTCACACACCCCTGCCTCACACTTTTCAGCAACATGCAGTTGTGATGACAAGTACTAGAGTTCCCACTCAAGCTGCCTGTTCCTATAGCTCAGCACACCACTCGAACCCCCCCCACACACACACACACTCCCCACCACCTCCTCCTCTATCTCCTCTCTCTCCCTCACTCTTTGAAGCCTCTGGGATGATGATGACACCCGCCGTAATCGGTGGATGCTCAGCTCCTGACATGACACACAATCGAGAAACTCTCCCGAACTGATCCGGGTTTGGTTGTTGCATTCAGACGTGGTACGTCCTCTGACAAGTGGAAAGGCCTTTCACGGGAGAATAGAGGAATTCAGTGAGGTGGGGCCCATGACTGACAGGTCTGTTGAGAAAGCAAAGCCAGCTCCCGTTTCCCATCTCTCCTCTGCAGTGGTGCACATTTGCTCTGCTGACCTGCTTTTTTTTTTTTCCTAACTAGATCTGGGATCAGCTAATCTTCAAAGCGGCACTAAGATTAGTTCATTTGTTTTCATGAGGCTTTGCAGTTTTGGGACTGGCGGGATGTGGGACAGGAACAAGGCTCCAAGCACATTTGCTTTTATCCAGAAAAGGTCCTGTATTTAAGCATTCACATTTTTACTTCTTCAATATTTTGCCTTCACTCTACAGCACAGTACTGTGCAAAAATCTTGAGCCAATCCTCCTTTCTTTATAGTTTGCTTCCAAGGAGCCAGACTTTCTTTTAATTTTCTTTAAAGTGGTCTTGAGCGATAGTTCTCCAGGTCTTTAGTTGAATCTATGAAAAACACCAAAGATAACACACTTTTACACATCTCGGCATGCTGTGCAGAGTGTCCTTCAAAAAATTTGAGGAAACTGGAAAAGTGAAGGGAAAAGGAAGAAATGTCAGGCTTAAAAAACAACAGATAAACAATGGCTTAATTCTTCAGAATGACAATGATCCCAAACACACTGAGAATGCAGTAAAGGGCATAGATGAATAGAAAAACACACAAAGGAACACTATCAGCCATGGATTGGCCTCCCCAGAACCCAGGCCTCAACATTACTGAAGCAGTGTGGGATCATTTTGACAGAGAACAGAACAAAAGGATTGCTCAAGAATCCCAGAGAATTTTCCTTAAGACTACTGTGCTGAAGAATAAAGGTGGTCAAACTGAATATTGATTTTCAAGCTTGTCAGAGCTGCACGGACTCTCTTTTTGCCTTGTGTACTGTATTTCCATACATGTTTGCACATGTTTCAATAAATCTCTGCACCTAGTTCTCATTTTCCTGGCAAAATATAAAGAAATGAAGGCTGGCTTCAGATTGTTGCATATTGTTGTATTTAAATACGTTTAGGGCCCTGAAACAAATGATAAAACACAAAGTACCGTGAACGTCAAGAAAAAATAAACAAAAGCAGCATTAAATTAATGCTTATATGCTTTCATCAATGCTACTTTTTGCTTACACTCCATTTCACAGGGAAATATTGTAGTTTTGTCATACTAACGTTTGCATTATAATTTTAAAAAGTACAAATTAGTTATTGCTTAACTTGAATTAGTATGAATCAATAATATGTTATAGAGCAATAGAATAGTGACACGCAACCTTTCTGCTTACATAGTGAGTACTTTACTTCTTATACTTTAAGTATGTTTTGTTAATAACACATACATTTTTTTTCTTTACATTGCCCTATTGAAACCCTACTTAAATAGGAATACTTCCTCCACCACTGGGTGTGCGGTAAGGAACTGTGATGGAAACGATATGACAAGGGACATAACAAAGAGAAGCTGTAGGTAGATTATGAAACACAGAGAAACAGAAACCCAGCAGACAGGTTTTTGTCTTCACATTTACATTCTCACAATTCTTGCTGAGTGAGACTTCTTGAATGCTGATGCATTTACAAGGAATCTAGAACAAACTGTGCCCACATACATCATTTCCAAGGCACACAGCATGAATGAGGCCACCTTTCTATCCGTGCTTTAATTTCCGACTCTTACTAATGTCATTCACATGAGCTTATCCCTGCTTTGATTTAACACGTTTTGATTTAATGCCTGTCAACATGGTGGAATTTTATTTTTGCTGATGGTGGTATGTGGAAAACGTGTTTGTACAGTTTCACCTTGGCCAGAAGTGTTTACCAAAGCTCAGATTTCAGACTCCCACCAGGGGCACCTAATGTATCAAGTACTAATACTGGGCTATTTCTGATGCAGGGGCTGTGTGGGAGTTCCCCTGTTTACCAGCAGCTGAAGGGCAGACGAAAATCAGCTACCCACCACCACTGCTGGAAACCGGCTGGTGCAACAGTTCAGATTTTAAGTGTAATCTCACAAACCTTGACAGCGCTGCACCTGGTTTATGGACTAAATTACCCTGAGAGGAGTTCAGCAGGCCTGTTATATTTCTGTTAGTGTGAGACTGGTACTCAGTAAGGAGTGTACTCAGTAACCTGTGTATACAGGATACACAGTATCCATGGTATTTCTGCCTGTCATGGGTATTTTGTACACAAAATGCACCCAAAAAAGAAATTACTTTATGAAAAAACAAATTGACAGTATTGTAGACTGTAGGCATACTGTATATGATTAGCATAAGAGGACATCAGGCAACTTCTCGGTGCTGTCAAAACAAATAAAACCCGAGGGAAAAATTAAAATAAAAAGATAATTGAGCGATAGATGTTGCGGGACATTACCCCCTCCCCCCCTTTCTTAAAGCATTAATTATGTAATGACTGTTTGCAGGTGACACACCCCAGAGTTGAAACTCGGCACTAAAACACCCAGCTTTATAAAGTATTTAACACAGGCTACACCCCCTCCACCTGCAACAGTAAACACTTATACTAACGTTTAGTACAGATAAAGAAGCACTGAATACTTCTATTATACCGCTGCTTATAATTTGCTGATGCCACTGCTGTAGACCTGCTGCCTGTGCTTTTTACTCCAGATCATGAACCCAGTGACTCTACATTAGTACCAGTTTTACCGGAGTGTGTTACCGGTATACAGAAAACAGGGACTACGTGGTCGAGCTCTCAGGCATTCCATCCAATAACTATACTATAAATATACACCGTCGGAAGGACTTCTTCCACGTGTTGCTTCTATGCTCTGTCCACGACTACTGTCTCCTCATTGGTCAAACTCGGACTTGTCCCGCCTCCGGGTCATGATTGGTTTGCCTGGAAACCAAAGTGATGGGCTGATGGCTTGGATAATGAATATTCATAATACCGGTCCGCACGCAGCAGCCTCACCCTACGTGCCTCAGCTGTGTGCTTCATCGGAACAGAATGTGGGATGTAGTGTGATGTAATCTCAGCGACATTTTTACCGGAAGACAGCGGTACACTGTAGGTTCACAGGACGGCACGTTGCACGGTAAGTGAAGTTTGGGATGAAATTGTTACGCGTAAATACGCACGGTGAAACATCGCGTGTACTCTGCTTTAATTGACGTCTGAGCTGGATTTGGAGCTTTTTCTCGAGCTTTGCATCGGTGTTTGAGTTTTACTGTGGAATGTGTTCTAGTCTACCTGTCAGCGTAAAGCCACGCCTTTTGTAGAGAAAGTGCCAAACCTCTGTGCTCTGCTCTGTGCCATTTCAGGTCATTTGGGTCCGATTACTCTTGGTAGAACTCGACAAACAGGTTGTGGCACCGCCTTGAAACCACCTGTGTGTGTATATATATTCCAGCGCTTTCGA
Source organism: Tylochromis polylepis (assembly GCA_015107715.1). Taxonomy (NCBI): domain Eukaryota; kingdom Metazoa; phylum Chordata; class Actinopteri; order Cichliformes; family Cichlidae; genus Tylochromis; species Tylochromis polylepis. The sequence continues at coordinate 4,941 of VVHJ01000530.1, read as the reverse complement.
CACGTTTCAGAAGGATCGAGAAGAGCAAGTGACTGAGCGATAAAGCTCAAGAACCGAGCACGACAACCAGAGCAAGTCGCCTGATTGCCTAAGGGCAACCAATCCTCGCTGGAGCATTAACAGACAAGCAACCTCTTCGTAAAGCCGATCAGCACGGTATCACAGCTGGGCACGCAGAGAAGAGAGGAAAGCGAGAGAAGACATCTGGATCTTTGTTTTCACGTTTGGGGGAAAAAAAATAACTACCGCCAAGATGATGATGCAGCTGCAAGAAACCACAACCCAGAAAAACTCCCTCTTCAACGCCATGAACAGCTTCATCGGCGCCGTAAACAACATGGACCAGACCATCCTGTTGCCCAGCCTGCTGCGGGACGTCCCGCTGGATGAGGACAGCCAGATGAGCTCCCTGAAATCAGAGGAGGACGAGGGGGACATGTACAGCTACTACCAGCTGCTTAAATCTATCCGCGGGGAGATCGAGTGGGGAGTCAGGCACGGCACCGCCGACGAGACGCGCAAGGAGAGCATGAAAGTAACCCGCTCTCACTCCTCGATGTCGATGTCCTCCGTCTCTTCAGCTTCATCATCCGAGGAGGAAGACGAGGTTGAGGACGAGGATCTGCAGAGCCAGTTCCAGTACCATCTCACCGGGCTGCAAATGGTGCTGTCCAAGCTCACGGACCAGGCTAACTCTCTTACCAAGCGCTACAAGAAGGAGCTTGGCATCGGAGGTTGGGGCCAGTAGAATCCCGGAGCCCACACAAACCTTTACGCACAGACTCTTTTCCTTAACTGAATGACAAAACTGTCTTCTTTGAATAGGCCTTCTTGCTGCTGCTGCTGCTGCTGCTGCTGTTACTACTGATGAAATTTATGGACAAACGTTTGAATGGTAGAAAAGAAGGCAGCTATTTTTATCTACAGGCCTAAATGGTGTCGGTCTGCTCTGTGGTCTTGACTGTAGATGTGTTGATCTTGAAGAAAGCATCTGCGTGCTCATCACACTTGACTATATTTTTGCACTCCAAAGTGTCACACACAGAATGCTTTCAGATCAAGTGATCCACAGATGAAACATATTTAAGCCTTTTATTTAATGTGTAATTTATTACCTCACTCTGTATGTTTAAGAGCCAGATGTTATTTCAAAGTTGGAGAAGAAATGGTCCGTAGGATCTTTGACTGTTCTTTTGAACCGCCTCACTGACAGGGATACTGACAAAAGATTTAGCATCCTATCTGCGATGCTGATGATGTTAGTGTGTTCAGATGAACTGTATGTATTGACTATTGTTCCTTTTAGTCTGATGTGTCTCATGTAAAGTTCTTTGGAAGGAGGCAGATGCTTATTGTAGCTGCCCATGATCGCCTCATGTCCTACATGGTCAATGAACTGGAAACAATGGATAATTCTTCTGGGTGGAGAATAATGACGGTTTCCATTATTGTAATTTTACCCTGTTATGTCCATCTGTCAATTTAAATCAATGCTTTTGTATGCACCTTATGCCCCATTTTTGTACTTGGTAATATTTGTCTTTAAAATAAACTTTTATAGAAACTTATTGCACTTGTTGTATTTTTTTTTTTCATAAAATCACTGCAGTTTTACAGCTTAGATAAAAAGTGGGAGATTATTATAGCGTGTCTTTTGTTCTGTCTCCCTCCCCTCACCACCAACCTTTGTGACAGATGGTTGCCCCTCCCTGAGCCTGGTTCTGCTGGAGGTTTCTTCCAGTTAAAAGGGAGTTTTTCCTTCCCACTGTGGCCAGGCGCTTGTTGATTGTGTGATTATTGTAGGGTCTTTAACTTACAATCTAAAGTTCCTTGAGGTGACTGTTGTGAACTGATACTATACAAACTGAGTAAAGAGCGCAAAAAAATTGAGTAATTTCTTGGTTTGTGCTTGTGATTTTCTTTAATGCTGAACACCTAACACAACTTTAGAACTTTTGATCACAATGAAAGCCTGTAGGCTATTCTTAAACATTCAGAGTGTTGGTAATGTTAACATTTGCCACAAATTATGCATTATAAACTTGAACCGTCTTTTTAAATAATATGCAACATGAACATGCATTCAGAGATGGAAAGGAGCCAGGTTACACATTACAAAACTGAGAGAAAGGAAACATCCAGACTTCTTGGTTGCATTCAGCTTCAACCCTTGACTTTTAAAAACGATTGCTTATCTCAGTTTCTTTTGTGATGATGATTGTGTACAGTCATTGTTCTGAGCTCTTATCAGCTGGAGACAGATAAAGAATGAGTTTTATTTTAGTTATTTTATCATAACACCCAAATATTTTGTTTGTCAATTGTACTTTTGTTTGTTTCCTTTTCTTTTTTGATCATTTGTGTTCTTGTTGAATAAAAAAAAACAGGTTATGACACTGTAGCATTGTCTGCATTTTCTAAAAATAATCTCCGGGGAAAGGTGGATCTCAAAACCAGCAAGGGAATTAGTTGATCTTTTTGTATTTGCAGTCAATAGACTACCAAATATGTAGCCTGACCCAACAATACTGCAGTATTGTCTGTGCCATGATAACCTCTGAGGTTAAAAACCAAAAGATTTACAGAAAGACATTCTCACCTTCAGATTTAACACAATTGCATTCAGCCATTTGAAATTTAAAAATGTGTTATGTAGGAGAGGTGGACTCAGAGTTCCCTGCAGGTATAGGAATGCTACCTGTCAGTTAAGTTTCGAGTGACAACACCCGACTGGGCTCTGAAACTAGTTAGCGTGTGAGAAAAGGCTGATAATGTTACATGTCTGTCACTTCCTTTTCTCATGGTGTCCTCTGAATATTTCCAACTAACTAAGTGTATGACACCAAAAGAAAATATTTAAAATGACACTGTTCACTCGGTGTTTTACTGCAGTCTGGGGATACCTACTGCAGTTAAGTGTGCTCTGTAACTACTTTCATCAAACTAACATTTTATAGTATGTAAGCATTTTGGAAGGCATGAAAAGGAGTGCCAAGTCTGTTGTGAATATTTACACATGTGCCTACTTGCATTTTTATGTAACAACCAGAAAACAGATTTCCTTGACTGAGGCAGTGACAGCCTCAAAGAAGGTACAGCTGGAGTTCCAGTGTAACAATAGGTCAACAGAAATGCACACACCCACTTTCCACTTTGATTCTCTCTCTCATTCACACTGTGTAGAACTGAAGAAAATAAAAAGCCACAATCATCTGCAAATTTCTCAGCTAATGAGGTAATTTGAAAGGAAAGGTGACATTCGAGGAATGAAAGCACACTTAATACATTCATCTCTGTGATGCAGCCAAGCTCTTTACAGCTAATCAAAATAAAGACGTTTTCTTTTGACTTTTATTTAACTTGTATATTTAATTATACCCAATACATTGCATGAACAAAATATAGGATAAGTAATAGAAAACTACTAAGGGCTGCCACACTCGGTATCTCTGCCTGTTTGATTTGGCAGATGCTGTTCCTGATGCAATCCCAAAATGATTTGTGCTTCCTCCTAGGAATGAACTGGGAATCATTAGGTTGTTAAGTGAATGTGTAAACCACTCCGATATGGAGACACAAAACTTAGAATGAAGAGAAAACTTAGAAAAACATTGCTTAAATTTCTCTTGCCTGCCTTGTTTCAGAGAAACATTAAACTTACACATTGTTAAAAATGCATATGAATAGAGCTAAGTCCACACACAAAAAAATCTTCAAACAGACACATTGAAAATGCATCTCAGAGTTTTTGCAAGGAATCTTAACCTTGCCCACACAAAGGACAAAGGTAACGTGCTTTGCTACATTTATCAGTAGTCTAAATGAGCTGGCAGTTTGTAAAAACATCCGCTGAGATAGTACAATCTTATCTTAATCTCAACCTTAAAATGACTACCAGAAACTACCAGAAAGGCTTTTGTTGTCAGTCACCAGACAATAATGCTGTAACACGCTTTAATGGAATCACAAGGTCATGTTTTGTTGGGTGTGCTTGTTTATGTTTGTTTAATTGTTTGTGCCCATAATCACGTTAGACACGGGGGACTTTGCGACCTCTTAGTTGTATACTACAGGTTAACTGGTATGAGAAATCCTGCTTAAATAAACATAACAATGCAAAATTTTGCTCATGTGAACATTCACTAGCTTACTCAGCGTAAAAGGTTTTTTAATTTTGGGGAGATTCTATTAGAAATGCCTTGGAGGACATGTTATGCTGTAACAAAAAAATCTTGCTATTTCATCATATTTTTATGGTCATATAAACTATGAACATTTCACCATAACACATCACAACAGGTAATGTTTCTGGTTTATTGTTCCTTTGGACACCTGGAGAACAGAGGTATTGTATTGTATTATATTGCATCTTTATTTTGAACATGTTAAAATAGTCCCCTCCGCGATTCGCTACCTTATCGTGGTGGAGGGGTTTGTGTGTCCCAGGGATCCCAGGGGCTATGTTGTCTGGGGGCTTTTGCCCCCTGGTAGGGTCTCCCATGGCAAATTGGTCCTGGGTGAGGGACCAGACAAAGAGCGATTCAGAAAGACCCCTATGAGAAGACCATCGAGGGAACAGTTTACCCTGCCTGGGATAGGGTTACCGGGGCCTCACCCTGGAGCCAGGCCCGGGGAGGGTGCCCAAGGGCGAGCGTCTGGTGGCCGGGCCTTAGTCCATGGGGCCCGGCCGGGCACAGCCCGAAAAAGGGACATGGGCCCATCTTCCTGCAGGCCCACCACCCGCAGGAAGCGCCGTAGGGGTCGGGTGCAGTGTGAGTTGGGCAGTGGCCAGGAGCGGAGGCCCTGGCGGACCAATCCCCAGCTACCAAGACTGGCAATTGGTACATGGAACATCACCTCTCTGGTGGGGAAGGAGCCTGAGTTGGTGCATGAGGTTGAGAGGTGCCGGCTAGATATAGTCGGGCTCACCTCAACGCATGG
>VVHJ01000527.1:0-12005 GCA_015107715.1 Tylochromis polylepis | reverse complement strand
GTGTGGCCCCCCAAAGAGATGCCACCCCACACCATTACTGACCCACTGCCAAAGCGGTCATGCTGGAGGATGTTGCAGGCAGCAGAACGTTCTCCACGGCGTCTCCAGACTCTGTCACGTCTGTCACATGTGCTCAGTGTGAACCTGCTTTCATCTGTGAAGAGCACAGGGCGCCAGTGGCCAAGTTGCCAATCTTGGTGTTCTCTGGCAAATGCCAAACGTCCTGCACGGTGTTGGGCTGTAAGCACAACCCCCACCTGTGGATGTGGGGCCCTCATGCCACCCTCATGGAGTCTGTTTCTGACCGTTTGAGCAGACTGTTACATAAACAAAACAAGCCCTGGTCTTCCTTGATCTCTGAGAGGCCACCAAAAGACACTGGAACTCAGCGGTTTCTTTTTAAACTCTTTATTTCTACTTTAACTAAGCTTCCGGATGGAGATGTGCTCCAGGGTCCAGTTCCCCTCCAAGCAGATGTCAGAGTGTCTTTGTCTGAACCAAAGTTTTATAGGGCTGAGCCCAATCGTAAATCTAACCCAAAGTAGAATAGTTGTGTATGTACATGCACGCCTGCAAGTGTCCGTGTGTGCGTGTCCCTGTGCGTGCGTGATTGCCGCGGTACCATGGAGTGCCATCTCCACTGACCAGAGCTCTTTGGGGATTTTCCATTTGAGGTGTGGATCTCTGTTTTTCTGCCCAGCAACAAGTTTTAGAGGAGCAAGGGGCTCCTAATTTATGACCCCCCTGCAATTCCACTCTCTGTGTGAGTGTGTGTGTCGGAGTGAAACTCTATAAACCAGCGGCTTTTTATCTAATTTACTTTTACATAAAATGAACTACAAATATCTAATTCATTTCCAAATTGTGAATATGAAATATAAAACCCTGCATCTGACAGTTAGTTCATTTAGTTTATTTGTTTATAGTTTATTTCCTTTAAACAGTCATTCTCAAACTGTGGTATGCGTACCACTGGTGGTACGTGGGCTCCCTGTAGTGGTCCAAGATTTTTTTTTAATATTAAATAATTATTTAAAATATACATACATTAAAAATTCTTTACTGCAAGATGACCAAAATTGAGTTTAAACTAGATTTTGTCTTTTTTTTGAAAAGGTATATTCATTTAGGAGCTAAAAGGGTTGACAAACTAAGTCATGATGGCAAGTGGAGGAATGAAAAACGACGGTTCAAAAGCGATGAAATCCTGGCTCCAAACGGGAAGTATCAAAAGGAACTTCTTCTATGGTACGTGATAGCATCAAACGACGCAAAACAGTGAGGAAATATGATTCGAGTTACATCAACTTTGGATTCTTTTGGAGCGGGACAGATGATGAGCCCAGGCCGCAGTGTGTAGTATGCGGCGATGTTCTTAGTAACAAATGCATGAAACCATCACATCTCAGACAACATCTTACAACCAAGCACACAGTGCTGAAAGACAAGCCAGTTTGTGCTACACCCATAGCCGAAGCACAAGAAGCTTCAGTGCCACTATCCTCATAGCAATCCACACACAACTGGCAAACAGCTGTGTCTACCGTTAGCTAAAGCGTTAACACGCATCATGTGTGGGGAGAAGGCTGCCAAACAGCTGAATTTGGCGCTGCTTTCCAACGACACAGTGTCGTGGTGAATAGGAGCCATGGCAGATGACATTAAAAACACAGTGATTGAGCGCATTAAAAGTAGTCGCTATTTTTCTATTCAGCTCGATGAGACTACAGATGTTGCAGATATGGCCAATTTGCTTGTTTACATTAGATACGAACACCAAAGTGCAGCTCAAGAGCACTTTCTGTTCTGTAAGTCACTTCAGACCAGAACTACAGCTGAACACATTTTCCAGCTTCTGAATGCATTTTGATTTTACTACATAAAAACATTAGCAGTGCAGTTTAACAGTTGTTTTATGCTTTCATGTTCAGATAAAAATAAATCAACAATAATCATTTTCTGCCTTCTATCTTATTTGGTGAGCACAACCTCTACTTTATTTGCTGCAAGTGAATATCTATATCGCAGTTTCACAAAAAGGTTCAACATTATGATTCTGTATAATCATAGAAACCATGAAAAAATTTAAAAGGTTTGAATATAAGGTGTAGCTAGTCTGTAAATGACTGTGCCCCCTGGTGGATACACAAGACATTACCACCAGTTTTCCTAAATGTTTCTTAGGGGCATTGCTACTTGTGGTTGTATTGTCCACTTCACGATATAATTACCCGCCATGGTCTTGTCAAGGACCATTTTAAGTGGCTATATCTGTACCATGGCGCAAACTTGTGAATGTCACCACAGATGGATTGCTGAACTTGATAGTAAAAAATATTGAGCTGCTGACAAGAATCCAGGATAAAGTGAAAGAGGAAAACCCTGAGTTGGATGTAATTTTCCTATGGAGAAACTAATGCTGACCACCACAACTTACTTTACCACTATAATGCCGACTTGTTAACTTTGGGATAAGTATTTCAGCAAGTGTGGAAGTTCAAAAAAGGAGATACGCTCATTTCTGGAGTTAATGGGAAAAGCAGACGATTTTCCTAAGCTGAGCTACACAGACTGGCTTTGTGATTTTGCATTTGTATACTGTGACATACTGGCACGCATGAATGTGCAGAACATGAAGCTACAACTGAAAGATCAATTTGTGCATGAAATGTACATCAATGTGAAAGCCTTCAAAGCCAAAATGATTTACTTCATTCTTAAGCCAAATTTTGGACAACACATTAGCTCATTTCCTCACGTTGATACAACAAATCACTGGACGATCTGCACAGAGAATTCTGCAGTCAATTCTCAGATTTTAAAAAGACTGAGAATTCACTTCAGTTAGTGTCACGTCCCTTGTCACTGGACCCCAAAACAGCACTACAGGAGTTGGAATTTAAACTGATAGATCTTTAGTATTACCCTGTTCTAAAGAAGTTTCTAAAATTTAACTCCATGAAACTGGATAGGTTTTAGAATTCACTAAGTGAAATCCAAGTCTCCAAACCTCCAGGAGATGGCACAGAAGATGTTGGTGTTGTTTGGCTCTACTTACATGTGTGAGCAAACTTTCATTGAACATCAACAAAGCACGCCACAAAGCCCAGATAACTGACGAACGAAGCTGTCCTGAGAATTGCCACAACTAAACTGACGCCAAACATCGATATGCTGCTAAAAAGGATGATCAACAATACTGTTCCCACTGATACTGAATAAGGTATGTAGGTAACTTACCTTAGGTGGGGATGGGGTAAATTAGGTCACTTTACCCTGTCCCCACACACCCCCATGCGCTGCTGACCTAGCCCGGCCTGTCTTTCAAATTTAAAAAAAACAGTCAACGCCAAAACGTTTGCCCACCTATGGACTACTGTATATTGTTGACCTGTCCAACAACTTTGTAACTTGTAACTTGCCTCTTACCCTTTGACAACAGGGTTTCCTTTGCTTTCACCTCCTTATATTCTGCTTTGTATATGTTATAACTTTCTAATACTCATTGAGATTGTATTGGGTTGAGAAGTGAAATTAATTTTAAGTTGAATCACTCACTGCCAGGTGGAAAAGACTTTGCATTTATACACACCCACACTGCAGGTGAATTTGTACTTAAAAGTCTAACAGTGGAGTAAACTTTCACCTGTTCCCAGCCCTAGTCTCAGACCACCGATGTAGTGATTGTTCAGTCGGTCATCATCCCACACTGTGATCTCAATGCAGACCTCCCTGAGATCCTCTGGTCGGAAGCCATCGTACACCATGGTGTGGTTAAACATGGGATTGGCTGTCCTTTTCACTACACGAGTTCTCTGTCGGCTTTTCCGGCTTGTATCAGGAAGTGCAGTACTACAGCAGCAGGAAAGGTAGGAGACAAAAGGAAACAATTCATTTGGAAAGAACTTGCTAAAACACTTGTACAAAGTAATCATAATGAAATAAATAAATAAGACATGTTAAATAATAAGTCATATTAACACTGGAATATGTCATGGTCCTGGGTCTTCGACCCAGTTTTTGAATTTATTATGGACTCGTGATTGTTTCATTGGGATTTTAGAGATGATTTATCTTTAAGTCTGTTTTGAATATAATATTACCACTTTGTGTTTCTGAGTTTATCTTTGCTTCTAGTCCTTGGTTTCTCATGATGTTAGTTCCTTTCTATGTGCAGTCTCCCCAGTCGTGTCCCCCGATTGTCATGTCTCCATGTCTGTTTATCCCAAGTCTCACTGTTAAGTTCATGTGTCTTAGTCTGAGTCTCAGTGTGTGTTACTTCCTGTTTTATTTTCATAGTCTTCAGTCTCGTGTGCATCGTGTTCAGTGTTGCGTCCCCTGTCACATTAGTTATGATTTAGTTCAGCTGTGTGCCCATGTGTCTCCACTTTCCTTAATCACTTTCTTGTGTATATAGTGTCTGCTTCTCCCTCTGTTTGTTGTTGTGTTCTCCCTTATTGTAGATAATGTCTCGTCTGTCTGTTTTCCTTCCATTTAATTCAACTTATATTATGTCCTGTTACTGGTTAGTTTTGTATTTTGCCTTTTATTCTCTCTCACCTTATTTACCAGCAAGAAAGCTGTAATTTTTGAGTTCACTTCTGTGAGTTCTGCATTCTGGGTTTCATTCTGTTCGCTACTGAGAATTCTAATTTTCGGATGATGGGTGTACTACAATAGATCAGTCATATTTTCAAATATTTGATTTTGTAGGGTCGTCAGTCCAAAATCAGATGATGTTCATTTAACGTAAAACAAATAATCAATTAACTGGCTAATTGTGTAATAATTATACAGGAAGCAGGTGTTCTCACTCTTACAAAGCTTTTTTTGCTTTCCAATTGCAATTTTCCAATAACTGTTTATGTCACCTATTTGATTTCTGTCACTTTTATGATTAGCTGCTGCTTTGGGATTCCAATGGCAACCAGTCACACAACTGTCTCCACTCTGTCTTGATTGAGAAACTATTTGAAATAAACCAGTTTGATTGAAATAGAAATTACAAAATAATAAACAATTTTATTATGCTACCATAATTAAACAAGAAACTATTAAATTTGAATTTTTTAATTTTTTTTCATTATTTTAAGGTTCAGACTTTGGATCTCAGCAAATCGTGTACTGACAGTTTTTGTAGGTTTCTTACCACTTCACAAATGGGTTGATAATGAGGCCTCTAACCAGCGGGAGATTCTTACAGTCTTTCACCCAAATCTGCACCTCACCGCTTTCCATCACAGATGTTCTCCTACCTGTGTGTGCAATAAGACCACAATAAGTAATATAAATTATAAACATAAAAGAAAAGAGGTGATCAAAAGGAAGGCCTCATCAGCTCACTGAGGGATGTCTGTGGCAGGAATCTCAGAGCGACTCTCATCTGTCCCCTGCTGTCGATAAGACATGAGGGAGATGGTGCTGAGACCTAAAGGATTATTAAGCTGAGTAAATGTCTAATAACTGCCACAATATTCACATAATACTTTGAGAAATTAAGCATTTACCCTGGCTTTTAATGCATATTCATTTATCCGTGTGCTGCTGAAGTCCCACTCTGACAAATTCAGGTTCACCTCACCCAGGAATCGGTTCCGTCCAAAGATGTTGTCATGCCACACTGAAATGTTCAGACTCTGAGTTTTCAACACCCCTATCATTACTTTAAACTGCAAAACAGTAAAAGACAATGAACAGAAATAGAAGGAGTATTCAGAACATTTCCTTAGATATAAATGCTAATGCCATCCTGTAAAATCCTGCTTCTATAATATTGTTAGCAATAAAAACTATGTAAGTAACATAAGCACTCAACACAGTCTCTGGGTGATTCTCATTGATTCCCATCACAATTACCCAAGGTTAGGCCTTTATAATACTTGCCTCTCAAAGGTACCCCTTTTATATCCAGTCATGGTACTGACCTATAGTAAGTAAGTAGCTAGTAAACCAAATTAGGTGAAAACTGAACATAAAAAAACAAAAAACCAGTTTCTTCTTAGTACTGCTCAGTTTTCCAGCTTTTTGTTGCCCCCATCCCAACTTTGTGGATATATATATATATATATATATATATAGATATATATAGATATATATAGATATATATAGATATATATAGATATAAGAATGAGCTAATATTTTTCATGAAATAGTCATTTTCTGAACAGGGTTTATAAAACTGATGTGAATTGAGCAGACATTACATTAATGAAAGGAAAAGTAACGCAGCCAGCAAATTTAACAGCTGGAATCATGAAACAAGTACAATCTGACATGTTATGAATGTAATGAATAAATTCATTTTATTTTTTCAGTTCAACTAGGGTTCAGGGTTTGCATAAACAGAAATGTGTAAAAGAATAAATATGGCACTCTCACCGTGAGGATTTCATTGTAAGTGGGGTTTAATGTCTTCTTTTTTACACTGGTTTTTCTCTTTCCCAACTTAGTTTTCTCTGGAAGAAGATAACATTTCACATACCTGTGAATGCATAGCAGAATTAAACTCTTGTTCTAAACTTGATTTTATAGAGTGAATATTTGACCACTTTATGTCAAGAAAATATATCTTTAGCAAATGTGGTTCATATTTCAAACTGTTCTTTAAACTACATATTGTTTTTTCAAAAAACTACATATTGGGTTGTTCCAACTTTCACAAACATAATAACCTAACATTTGCTTTTATCCATTTTGCTCAGACAATTTATAGTCAGCACTTACGGGTCAGAATGATGTTTCTTTCTGTCAGCCATGGCCAGATCTCTGCAGTGCATCACAAAAATATGAAACTCTCCAAGCTTCTGGATGTAGTTCACAGCAAACTGGATGCTTCCCTGGACTTTGATTTCAGCAAAGTCTTCAGGATAAATGCTGCTGATGCTGCTGCTGACCTGTTTAGTCATGACAGAGGAGATAAAAAATGTCTCAAAAATGGACCTCTTTATTTAAAGTGAAAACTATGACTTTCGCATTGAATGTATTGTATGTTTCTTTTCACTCTGTAACAGCCGGGATAGGTTCCAGCCTATCACTCCCATCTCCCATAACCCTAAGTGGTTTTAAGAGAATGGCTAGATGGATTCAAAATTCTATTCCAATTACTCTGACTATAATATCAACATTGCATCTGCACTGACTGCTTTTAAAGCACAACCAAACTACCAGTTTTTGCATTCAAATCTTTAAAAAGTGACATAATCTACTTATCTTGCATGTTAAAGTAACAATACGACAAAATTATGTACTATTGAGTATTCAGTCTTTCAATGTAATCAACACATTATTTCAACTAGGAAGCTGTATGTGGACATACAGATGACATGGAAACCATTCCTGAGGAAGGACTTAGATTATACATGGAGCTGCTGGTGTGTTTTTCATATCTCAAGTTGGTCTCAAAAGGGCCTCCACTCTCCATCTGATCAAGCAAAGAGAAGCACCAGTGACAGGTAAAACACAAACAAATCAGTAATGAAGGCAGAATCAATCAATCAAATTACTTTTGTATGGAGACATTTGAGCCTTTTATTCAGACCTCTTTCAAGCTGGTAAATGTACAGTTCTGTTCAACATGCACTTGTCAATTAAGGCTAATTTACCTTGTTGTACAGAAGGACAGGCTCTGACACACTGGTTTTCATCAGCTTTGAGCTGGAGAGTGTAGAGGCCATTGGTGGAAGTGAGGAAACTGAAAGGAAGAGATGAATTTTAATATCTTGCAATGCAATAAATACAAAAGTATGCTGATGTTTAAATCACTGCTCAGCCATCTTTTATATCCTGATAAAACTGTGTATAAAAATAAACCTCATGTTTATCTTTATTACCATCATCCATAGTTGGATCCATTCGTTCGCTTGAATTACAATGGGTTCTCTCTGCTCCTGGAATGAAATTGTACCATGAGCATTTCTGAGGATTACTTTTGTTGTACCTCTTAAAAGCTTTACCATTACCTTCTGATTTACAGAGAAAGGCTGAGCTGCATTATGACACACTATAGTGTACAGTGGACTACCACTGCTTGTGATTGCAGAGATGTGTAATCACAAGAATATGTATTCCACAATTTTTAGGAATTAGTTTATGGGAATTTTTGAACATTCTTCCAGAAACACATTTTTGAGGTCAGACACTAATGTTGGATGAGAAGGCCTGGCTCTCAGTCTCCTTCCAACTGAACACCTTTGGGTGGTCTATCGGGTTGTGGTCAGGAGTCTGTGCAAGCCTGTCAAGTTTTTCACACCACACTTGCTCATCTGTGTCTTTATGGACCTTGCTCTGTGCACTGTTGCACAGTCAGGTTGAAACAGGAAAGCGCCATCCCCAGACTGTTCCCACAAAGTTGGGAGCATACAATTGTCCTACATATCTTGGTATGCTGAAGCATTAACAGTTCCTTTTACTGGAACTAAGGGGCCAAGCCCAGCTCCTGTAAAACAACCCCACACCATAATCCCACCTCCATCAAAATTTACACTTGGCACAATACAGTCAGACAAGTACAGTGCTCCCAGCAACTGCCAAACCCAGACTCATCCATCGGATTGCCAGATGGAGAAGTGTGGTTTGTCACTGCAGAGAACACTTCTTTGGTGCTCTAAATTCCAGTGGCAGCATGCTTTACACCAAAGCAGCTGACACTTTGCATTGCGTTTAGTGACGTAAGGCTTGGATGGAACTGCTCGGCCATGGAAACCCATTCCATGAAGCTCTCCGTGGACTTTTCTTGAGCTAATCTGAAGGCCACGTGAAGTTTGGAGATCTGTAGTGACTGAATCTGGAGAAACTTGGCAACCTCTGCACACTATGTGCCTCAGGTTCCACCGACCCTGATCTGTGATTTTACGTGGCCTACAACTTCATGGCTGAGTTGCTGTCATTCCTAATACCACTACTAAGTAGCGAGTAGTGGTGAGGAAATTTCACGACTGGACTTGGTGCACAGGTGGCATCCTATCATGGTACCACAATGAAATTCACTGAGCTCTTGAGAGCAATCCATTCTTTCACAAATATCTGTAGAAGCAGTCTACATGCCTAGGTGCTTGATTTTATACACCTGTGGCCATGGCCACCTGCAGTCTATTTACACTAAGTGGTGCAGTACCAAAGCCAGGAAGATTATGAAAGACCTCTCCCATCCTGACAATGGACTCTTCTTACTGTTGAGGTCAGGGAAGCTCTTCCGCTCCCTTAAGGCCAACACAGAGAGAATGAGGAGGAGCTTCTTCCCCCAGGCTATTTGGGCCCTGAACCAGGTGTAAGACTGGACTCTCCACATATCTCTACACGCCATTGCACATGCACTTAATAACAACAACAATAACTGTACTCTGATCTGGTCTCACTCATATCACATCACTGTACATGCACTTAATAACAAAATAGTGTACTTCAATGATATACCTCAATAACTGTTTTGACTGTTCACTGTCAATCTGCACACTGCTGATTTGCACACCTTTTTCATTTTGATTTTCAATTTTAATTTTATAATTGATTTTTAATTTTAGGTTATTCTTGTATTTTTAATGATAAGCATTTCACTGCATGTCGTACTGTGTACGATTGTGTATGTGACAAATAAAATTTGAATTTGAAGTGGCTGAAACACCTGGATTCAATTATTTGGATGGGTAAGTGAATGCTTTTGGCATATAGTGTATTTTATCGTTGGGACAGTCTAAAAACAGCTAAAATCTAAGCAATTATTCTTCAGTTATGGATAGAACTCACTCAAAGAGAGGTTATATAACAATGATTAATTAACAAAACAAAAAACAAAAACTTGTAAAGGAATGTCTTACAAATTAGACTTAGTGTAATGTTATGTGCTTTTTGTGATATGTAAAAACAGAAAACATAATATCAAAAATGATATTTGTATCTCTCAATCATGATCTTGAAGTCATACTAGTGGAGACAGAATTTAAAAGCTCACTGCCTGAATTTGACCGAGGCCGAGAGAAAGGCCTTGGTAGTTGAGTCTAGACTGGAGTGTCTGTATTTGTTTTGCACAGTCCAAGAACTGGCTTTGGAAGGATTCCCACCGGTGAAACTGTCACTTTGGTGTCCCACAAAATCTCTAAGTGGACTTTGTGGTCTGTATAGATCATCGCTCTCTGCAGTAGATATTTTGCTTTGGTAAAAAAAGGGAACAGGAGCCTTCTCCTGTGGCCCAAGATAGTGCCGATGGCCTTGAGGGATAAAAGATCTAGCAAGGGGTGTGAAGATCCCCAGCTTCTTCTCTGAATCTGTTTTGGATTGCACTACAGTGAAATAGTTCTCTGGATGTAAAGCTAGAGAAGGAGAGTTGATGTCTGTGCTAAGGTTGGAGTCTGTCAGTAATGTCTGCATTAGTGCGGGACTGGTCCTCTGTCTTTGCACTGGTGTTGGCTGTCCTTGCTCCCCTTCATGGATTTTTGTGTGGGGGTTGATGTCTATTGGAACGATTTTCAAGAGAGAGCCTTCCAGCATGGATCCCTTAGCACTGGAGGATTCTTGTTGTATTACCTTTTGGTGGCAGGTCTTAGATGGACGCTTGCTGATTTCTTCATCTTCTTCAAATTTTAAAGATTCAGATTTGCTAGGACTGAGGGGCGTTTCTTCATACTTGGATTCAACTTTGATTTTGAATTGGTAACATAATGACTGTACAGCTGCAGTACTACAGGATCTCCTCAGCTGTGATCTGTCTAGACTGATAAAACCCTTGTCTGTCACCACCATGGTTTTGTATGAAGATGTTACCATCTCTCCCTTTGATTTTCCTCTGTTATCGAATGATAGTGTTAAGTTAGACTGAAAGGAAACTTCTTTATTATTGACATTTGAACTTGAGGCTTCCTTCCCTCCAGCTACCCTGGATTCTGAATATTCTCTCCCCCAGAAATGCTTATACTGAATGATCTCAGCGGGTCTGTCCTCTTGAAGAGTGGAACTTAATTGCCTTGGAAGAGGAACTTGTACATCCCATTCTTGCTTTTGGACATTTAAAGCTATAGAGAGGGTCAAAAGAGATGATGTTTTCCTGTGGCTCAGAACTTTGTACCTCTTTTACTGAGCCTGTTGAAGAGTCATCTGTCTCCTCATAGATAAGGACTGGATTAGCTCTGTATATGTCATTGTCTCCATCTTTTGATAAATCAGCAAAGATGCTGCATTCAGTCTTTTGTAAAAAGTGCTTTTCGGGGGGCCCATCAGCAGTATCCTGCTCTGTCATTTCTATTGCAAGCAAAGGATTGTTCTTTATGTTGTTTACACCACAGTTGCACTTAGATCCATGTTTCATTTCTATTTCTCTTTTGGTGATATCTTCAAGTCTTTCCTCTGCTCTGGCAGTTATTGTTTTTGGCTCACGGTTTTCTCTTTCCCAGAATGTTTTCACATTGGATAGTCTCTGTGCAGACAAACCAGATCTACCCTCTGTTTCTTCCTGCTCCTTGTTTGACACCTGCATTTTTTTTCTTCAGTTGAAACAGCAGCACTATTCACTGTTTTCTCAGGGTTTTTTGCCCAGATATATACACTGCTCAAAAAACTAAAGGGAACACTTAAACAACACAATGTAACTCCAAGTCAATCACACTTGTGTGAAATCAAACTGTCCACTTAGGAAGCAACACTGACTGACAATCAGTTTCACATGCTGTTGTGCAAATGGAACAGACAACAGGTGGAAATTATAGGCAATTAGCAAGACATCCCCAATAAAGGAGTGGTTCTGCAGGTGGTGACCACAGACCACTTCTCAGTACCTATGCTCTCTGGATGATGTTTTGGTCACTTTTGAATGCTGGCGCTGATTTCACTCTAGTGGTAGCATGAGACGGAGTCTACAACCCACACAAGTGGCTCAGGTAGTGCAGCTCATCCAGGATGGCACATCAATGCGAGCTGTGGCAAGAAGGTTTGCTGTGTCTGTCAGCGTAGTGTCCAGAGCATGGAGGCGCTACCAGGAGACAGGCCAGTACATCAGGAGACGTGGAGGAGGCCGTAGG
>VVHJ01000522.1:0-16591 GCA_015107715.1 Tylochromis polylepis | reverse complement strand
GCGTGGGGTGTGTGTGTGTGTGTGTGTGTGTGTGTGTGTGTGTGTGTGTGTGTGTGTGTGTGTGTGTGTGTGTGTGTGTGTGTGTGTGTGTGTGTGTGTGAGAGAGTACGCTGTGCGCACATCAGGCCATGTGATGGTCTGACCAATCAGCTCAACTTTTCTTACAGCAAAACTTTATGTTTATGCCACGGTTGGCCACTGGGAGGGAGGGGAGGATGGGGACTGAAGTTGGAAGAGCAACAGAAATGAATGGATGAGACGTGAAAACTGGGGAGGGAAGCAAGAGAGACCAGCAGTGGAAACAATGCTTGAAGGTAGAGAGAGGCAAAGGAATCAAGCCAGAGGGAGAGCAAACGGAGATGATAAAGTAAAGGGAAGCAAGATTAGGGCATGGGAAACAGATCTGAGAGTAACGTGGGGTGAAGGAGAAGATATGAACTGAAGGTGGAAAAAGCGAAAAGAGCAGAAAATGGCAGGAAAAACACAATAAGTTTATTTTTCTTTTTGATTGCCTCTCAGTTGTAGTTTAGTGTCAGTCATATCCATGATTTTCTTCTTATCTACCCATATTCTTCTTTTCTTTTTGGGAAAGAATGATGTGATGCTTTCTAGTTTCTATTTTATTATAATTATTATAGTTAGCTGCAGCTTTCCTCTCTGTGTTATTCCATTAGTATGTTAAAATTTAGTGGGTGAGAAGGTACTTGTTTTTGAGATGTTCATTAAATGTTGTTTGTATTTAATACGTTTTTAAAGAGTTTTTCTTTGCAGCTAGGACTCCGACAATTAGCAAAGGCTCTCAACTGCTTCGGTTTCACTAAGGATGTTATCTCCAGCGCAATGAAAGTAATGAGGACATTTTCTGTTATATCATCTTCCCAGAAAACACCGACAATTGGCATTATGAAAAATGGTTACTGACAAAATATGGTGTCTTAGTTTAATTATTGAAAAGTGACTTGAAGCGTGACACTGAATGCATACTTTATCACCATGAAGCCAGACAACAAGTTTCCCTTGCTTTAACTGCAGTGTTTATGTTGCATAAGCCAACCTTCCCCCCGGGGACGCACAATACGTGGTGCTGAGTACACCCACCATCCAGCAAAAAACATCTTCCCCACATGTACGGACCATAAATGTAGAGCTTGGGGAAACATTCCCGTGTCATCCAAGCAACAACTGTTCTTGCCCAGATAGACGTACTGGTACCACAAAAATGAAGCTAGAACAACTGCTTTTATCAATTTATATCTATACTCCTGAA
Source organism: Tylochromis polylepis (assembly GCA_015107715.1). Classification (NCBI taxonomy): domain Eukaryota; kingdom Metazoa; phylum Chordata; class Actinopteri; order Cichliformes; family Cichlidae; genus Tylochromis; species Tylochromis polylepis. The sequence continues at coordinate 15,324 of VVHJ01000522.1, read as the reverse complement.
ACACCACATCTTTTACCTTTTTTTGTATTTTAAATTTCGAGGTGTTTTGTGTGATCTCGGCATTTTCCTTTAGAAAGTTTTTGTTGTTTATTATCGTCTCGCTCAGGACTGGATTTAACAGGTTTTCTGCTCTACCCCACAGAGCTCTCCATTGTCATATTCTTCAATAAGATTTAATAAAGTGCCTTTTATTTTATTACCCCACCACCACCACACACACACACACCACACCCCTATCCCCAGTCCCATAAAGATATTCTAAGAACCTAACATTGTTTTTGAATACACCTCAGAGGTGTTTCTAATGTTTGATCCATTCCCACTGAACAACAATGAATATGACAGAATCTTCACTGCCAAAGAGAACATACACCTGAAACAATGTATTTTTCTGAGTGCCATAAAAAATGTTACTATTACACCCCTTGAGGCAACATCCACACAGATTATTTTCACTTAACAACTGTTTTAGAAAAAAACAGCAATTCCATCCATCGGTCCATGTTTTTAAACGCGTATCCAGTTTAGGATGTGAGGGTGTCTTGGAGCTGTCCCTATCCCTGATTTTTCTGTGTTGTGAAAAATCAGGGATTTAAAGCTTGTGAGTAATGATCAGTAAGCTGCATCATAATTATTAAAGGTCTCAGATTCTCCTGTGTACATAAAATTGCCAATTTAGTTTCAGTTTATATTTACCCTAAATGTAGTTTTCTTTGTTTTTATGTCATCTAAAAATGTGTGAACATAAATCCAAAATACATGTTTTGTGTACCTAAAAGCTCTAAAACTTTATAAGTTTCTCAGTTTAGGTAATGGGGAAAAGAGGCAGTCATTTTTCATTCTGAATATTTTATTGATGGATTCTCTATCTCTGGTTCAAAATTCTGCTCTGTCCTCCTCTGCCCTCAAACAGGGCACTGAACCCAGCAGCAATCACAACAAATGTCAAGTCCTGTGTGAAAGAGCCTTAACACAATATTACACTCCAGTGTAACTCTGTAATATTGTGTTCATTCTTCATTCCTTCCCAGTTACTGTGCTCATACCTTACAGTGTATTTGTCTGTGTTGTATCCAATTTATTATTAATCAATTAAGTCCAGTGCCTTTGCTGTTTTGTTCACATCCTTAAATTAAAGAGAGGATTAAAGAGTTTAACCACCGTTTATTACAGTAACCAAGCAGAACTCTACAGATGAATAGTCAAGTAAGGTTACAGCGTACAGTGCTTCAGATCGTCACACAAATGTTAATATTAGAAAAAGATAACCAGAGGAAATATAAAATGCACTTTTAAAATTATGATTTTATTTACTATGGAGAAAAAGCTTTCCAAAACGGACCTGGTCCTATATAAAAAGGTTAATTATATTAGGTTGTCTTATTAGCCTTGGCAGCAAGAAATTCCATTACGTGTTTTTAATAACTGGCACTGAGTGATTCATTTTGGCCTGGTGTTCTTTGCAGAATTATTTTTGATTCAGTCACACTGGAGGGTTTTCAACCATGAAGAATTCCTGGTTCCATCAATGACAGCAAGTCGTCCATGTCCTAATGCAGCAAAGCAACCCCAGACTATCACACTACCACCACCATGTTCTTTTTATGAAATGCTGTTAGTTTTCACTCCAGATATAACAGGATGCAAACCTTCTGAAAAGTTCAACTTTATTTTGCAGGTCCACAGAATATTTTCCCAGAAGTCTGAGGGATCATCAATCATTTCTGGCAAATGTACAGTCATGTGAGAAAATTAGGACACCCTATGAAAGCCTGTATATTTTAAAATATATTTGGACATATGGATATTTAATATTGATTTTAATGGTACTGAGGGATCCAAATAATATAACGAAACAATTAAAAAGTAAGAAAAACCTTTTTAAAACTTTATGTGAAATGTAATTTACAAAGAATGCAATTTCTGGTGAGGAATTAGGACACCCCCACATATTATCCCACTTAAAATGGTTAAAATCGCACACAGGTGTATCACGTCAGGTGCAGATGATCAGTACATCGTTACCCAGCATTTTAAAGGAGCCTTGCCCTATTTAAACCTCAGATGTAGTTTGATGTGTGCCTGACTGTTGAAGTGAGCGCCATGGTGAGATCTAAAGAGCTGTCTGATGCTCTCAAAAAGAAGACTGTGGCCGCTTGTGAGTCTGGTAAGGGATTTAAAAAGATCTCAAAAGAATTTGACATCAGCCATTCCACCATCCGGGAAATTGTTTACAAGTGGAGGACATTCAAAACAACTGCCACCATGCCCAGGTCTGGCCGTCCAAGCAAATTCACCCCCACAGCAGACCGCAAGATGCTCAAATAAGTCATCAAAAATCCTAAAATGGCATCACGGGAACTACAGCAGGCTCTGGCTACTGTCGATGTGAAAGTGCATGACTCTACTATCAGAAAGAGACTACACAAGTTTGACTTTCATGGGAGCTGTGCAAGGAGGAAACCTTCGCTCTCTAAGAGACACATTAAGACCAGACTGAAGTTTGCCAGAGTGAACATAGACAAAGACCATGACTTCTGGAATATTGTTCTTTGGACAGATGAGTCTAAAACTGAATTATCTGGACACGAGAACAGTAGACATGTTTAGCATAAGCCAAATACAACCTTCCAAGAAAAGAACCTCATACCAACTGTGAAGCATGGAGGTGGCAGTATCATAGTTTGGGGATGCTTTGCTGCAGCAGGACCTGGTCAGCTCACCATGAATTCTACAAGTGTATCAGAGGGTGCTTGAAGAACATGTGAAACCATCTGTTAAAACATTAAAGCTGAAGCGGAACTTGACACTACAACATGGCAATGACCCGAAGCATACCAGCAAATCCACCAAGGACTGGCTAAAAACTAAGTGGAGAGTCAAAGCCCTGATCTTAATCCCATTGAGATGCTGTGGGGTGACTTGAAATGGGCTGTACATGCAAGAAACCCCTCAAACATCTCATAGCTGAAAGAATTCTGCGTTGAGGAGTGGGCAAACGTTCTTCTGATTGATGTCAGAGACTGGTAAAAGGCTACAAAAGGCGTCTCACTGAAGTTATATCAGCCAAAGGGGGCAACACTAGTTATTAGGGCGGTAGGGTGTCCTAACTTTTCCTCCATTAAAATACACATTTTTGTTCAAATCTTTTTTTTGATGTGTAACAAAATGTTAATTTTTGTTGTTTAATTGCAGTTAAGTCACTTTCTTTTCCAGTAATACATGAAAACATGATTGGACATTGATATGTGAACAGCTCTTAATAAAGAGCTGATTATTTAATGGGGTGTCCTAATTTTCTCATATGACTGTATGTCTCCTTGTTTATGTTTTGTTCCTCCTTCAGTTTCCCCAGAAAGTCATGTCTCTGTTTGTTTACCTTTCTGTCTGTGTCAAGTTTGTATGTCTCAGTCTCTGTCTCAGTGTTTGTTTCCTGTGCCGTTTTGATAGTCCCTCGTTCCATATGTGTTATGTTCAGTTCAACTTCCCTTGTCACCTTCCCTGTGATTTGTGCATGCACCTGTTTCCCCTTCCCTTGTTATATGAGTGTGCATATAATGTCTTAGCCTCCCTTTATCCTTTGTCACATCATCCTTCATTCTGTGTGCATTCTCACCCCCTATGTTTCTGTCTTTCCTAGCTCCTAGTTTCTTCCTTGCCTGAGTTTAACAAGAGGACAGTTACTTTTTACACAGGGCCAGGTAGGTTTGGATAGCTTTTAAATACTGTAAATGAAGTTATCATTTTAAAACTGCATTTTGTATTCGCTCAGGTTATCTTTTTTTCCCCTGTGATTTGATTGTATGGGCTTTATGTGTTTATCTGACAGTTCAGCAGTGAAGAGTAGACAGGAAAGAGGAAAAGAGAAGTCAGGAGCTGCATTTCAGCTGTAAGGCATGTGGGCGCCAGCTCAAACAGTGAGTTAAACTGGCAGCCTACGCAGGTCATCTTTGTCTAATATTAAAATTTGCTTGATCTAAAAAATTTAAGTGTGATGAATATGCAAGATAGTAAGAAATCAGGAAGTGGACAAGCATTTTGAATGTTACTGAAGGAGTACTTGAATGTTATTCATGAGATGCTTAAATCCAAATGTCTTTTTTTGACATTTAAGTTACTGTTTCTTTTTCGGCAATAAATCACAGGCAAACTCGTCTTTGAGCTTCAGTTATCATTACTTTTCCACTGTATTTTTGATTTGCTGTGTTTTTCTTCTTTAGAATGCCAGTGGCTGCTAGATTTGCATCTAAATGGGTTTAATGGCAAGGAATGAACGTCAATACACCTTAGAGCCATATGGCTAGGAAACAGCTCACACTCAGACTGTGATGAATATGGTGTGTTTAATAATTTTATATAATGTGACTTTGTTCTCAGCGTTTGTTTTTAAGCCATCTCATTCAGTTTTCTCTCTCTAGCCTCTTGTCCTCTTGTCTTTCCCATCCTTCTCTTTCACCATGTCATCCTTGTTTTCTTCTTCTGTCAGTCCCGCTGTCAGGGCGGTGAACTTCTGACATACTACGTGTGTGTGTGTGTGTGTGTGTGTGTGTGTGTGTGTGTGTGTGTGTGTGTGTGTGTTCACATCAAAATCAAAATAGGCTATGTTTGAAAGCGTCACTGTTTGAATTCACACCCTGAGGGAATGTATGTCCTTCTACCAAAAGAAAAGTGTACAAAGCCATGATCAGGAGTACTTCACATAAACAGCCAAATGCACCTGTGTTGAAAAATAAACAAAAACACACAATTTTAAACCATACACTTATGCAAACTCCCAGGAGGTAAATACGCTACGCAGCTGAGTTGTGCTGTCACAGAAAAACAGAAGAAGGTGATAAAATGGCCAGCTTTAACACCTGTCACTCTTTGTCTCTTCCCCTCTCATTGTCTTTTTAACACACATATCCAACAGTTTAACTTACCACATACACACCCATATACATGCACTGCACCGCGCACACGAAGCAATCCATTACTTGTATTTGCTTACAATGGTTTACATTAATTACCTGATGAATACTTTAAACATACATGTAACTACTCTTTCTTCTTCACCTTTTTGGATTGACACATACCCATAATGTATAAACAGATTTAGTGACAGCCTTACATTACATTATGATCAGAAAACAAGAGTGAAAACAGGAGCTTTAATAGGGAGAAGGACTCAATTACACACCTTATGTCTATGTGCAATGGAGAGTGTAGGGTCCCTAAACCACCACAATATTTCCTTTTGGGTCTCCAGTCATCAACTATCCCAACAGCTTGTTCATCTCAAAAATAATTAAAGAATACTGTTAATTACCTAATTGTCCACATATACTCCCATAGTATCATCTGTTAATGAAATTTAAAGAAAGAAAGAAAAACAAAAGAAAGAAAGTGGGAAGAAAGAAAAACACAAAAAAGCACATCAAAATTCCTGGTCAAAAATAACTTCATCTTTACTTTCAAAACACTGAAAGCTGAAAATTCAAATGCATGCACATGCACAGGTGCCAGAGCAAAAACAAGTGCAATATCCTGTCAAAATTTGAGGCTAAAAAGGAGACAACTAATGTGCAGATGTTTTTGCTTTTTTTTTTCCAAAATGTCTTATACAATACAAACAAACAAACATTATATGACAGAGAGCCACACATAATTAAAAGCTAGGAAGATACATTATATGGACAAAGGTGCTGGGCCACACCTCTTAATCTTTGAATTCAGGTACTTCCAGTCCCATTGCTTCAGGTGTACAAAATTAAGCACATATTCATGTAGTCTGCCTCTTCAAAAAGAAACATCCTCAGTTCAATACTGGGAATAGACATAAATCCCTGGGAATGCTGTGTCAGGAAGTGCATCCAGTGTGAAAATCTGTGCCAAATTAAATATGCACAACCATCCACTGTGGCGACCTCCTGTGAATACAGCAGTAGCAGTGTGTGTCCAAAGAGTTACAAAGCATTTAGGAACCACAAAAATTTAGAAAACAAAGTAGCAGATGATGTAAAGTTAACAGCGCTGGGTCGCTAAATGTGCATAGACATCACCAACACTCTGCTGGATCAATAACTGCAGCGTTCCAAACTTCCCCCGGCATTAACATCAGCACAGAGACTGTGCCCCAGAAGCTTCATGGCATGGGTTTCCATGGCTGAGCAGCTCTGGACATTTAATAATGTTGTTTGTTTATTTGTTTGTTTAACTTCTATATTACCAGGCAATAGACCTCAAGATATTTGAAAATCTCCCATCATAATGAAATATGGGAATGTTAGGAATCAGTGGTATAAAGCCCATGGAGTACAAAAATAAGCTTACTTAAGGTTATTTAAGGTGATCTCAACTAGGTAGGCATCCTGTGGCTCAGCAACAAAGAAAGAGACATACTGCTAGAGACCTTCCCAGGTACAACCAATCAGCTGTGACAGACTTCTTAACAGAGTCAGTCCTGGAAGACGGACAGCTGAGAGCTAGAGGAAGGTGGATGTGAGAGCAAGAACAGAGCTAGGGAAAGACTGCCACGGCATTATCAAGGGTAAGCACAAGCAGGGTGTATACTTATATATGAGCTTTCATCTCCTTCATTAATGAAGTAAACATAAAATTAGTATTTTAAAACAAACAAAAAATGGCCATCTTTATTTTATTTCAATAATCTATCTGTATATGCCAGGCACTTCATATACTTGCAACAATTATTGCAAGTGCTATTATCAAAGTAAGGTTAGTAAATGCTTCCAGGTGTGTGACAAATTTAAAATTTAAAAAAGCAACACAAGTGTCTGTCTTTTCTGGTTATTTTGCCTCTTTTTACTTGTTTATACAATTTGGCCTCTCCTGTGTGGTGAAAACTGAGAGGAAAAACTTCCTTCACTTTAATCCAGTTATATCTTTAGTTCTTAAATCTTGATGACATGTGAGTGCTAAAAGTCTAGCCTCTGGAGATGCCACCTCAGGTCACTTTTCTGCTTGAGCACAAACTGAACTCTCAGGTGTAATTTGGGGGTTTTAATATGTAACCGCAGATCACTGTCTCCACTCTTCTCAAACTATTGTGCTTGAATTCTTCAGACCTCTGTGAACTTGGCTATGCAAGATTAATTTAGGCCAAACCACATTCATGTTTTATTCAGTTCTGCGATTTTTCTTACACACACACACACACACACACACACACACAGAAAAAAGTTTAAGTGTGATAAATTCTGTTTTGAGTGGTGAGGAAACAGGGGAAAATAAGCAAAAGGAACCAAAGTGTCTCTGGGGACAAGGAAGGTCAGGTGTTTCAGAATTTACCTCCATGAAGGGCAGGTATTTTATTTACCCTTTGGTTTGCTATTTGAATAAATATAATTTGCTTCCCTTCTTCCACTTCCATGTCCTGTCTTTTCCAGAATGGAAACTGTTTTGACTTGATGGCATTTAAAGCCTGGGTGCGTACTGTCAGTGTTTAAATTGCATAAAGGTGCTGAACCTGCTTTCTAAAAAGTGCATCAGTACTGTGATGCTTTGACCATGCTTGTTACATCCTCTCCACGTAACTGATTTTCTAAAAATGCTTTTACTTTTTATGAAAACTTGTAATATATATATATATATATATATATGTGAGAAAGTAATAACCTCTGCTTTGTGGTAGGTGTAGCTGAGTTCTTACTCAACCTAAATATGAGTAATTCTACAGCATTTAATTAGAAAAAGGGGGGTCAAGATCTCAGATGAGCAGGCAGGATTGCTACTCTATCTGGAATATAATGCACCGCACTTGTAGAAAAGTCTCCGAAGCAGACTGTCATCGTAACGCTTTCAAGCAAAATTTGAAAGCATGCTTTCTTTAGAAATAACATTGCGACGCAGCCTAAATGTTACATCAATGTGTCCTGCCTGTTCGCATCTCACGCCTCACTGTTGGCTTTGTGTTCCTTCGTTGAAATATAGATTTTCTATCTTGAAGCCTCATTGAAGTGCACTGCACAAGCTGTTTTCGGGTAGCTGTAGACTAACAGCAGACACATATACAAAGGGAGGAAAGTCCATCATCTATTGCCACTGCTGTAACCAATGGGTGAACCGCAGGGAGCAGCAGTACTAATTGGTCAGTCATATCTAATACTGACCAGAAGCATTTTCTCATGTTGTAAGAATGCGCTATATCACATATAGCAACTTAACGATGAGTGGTGAGACGCATGAATAAGTATTGCGCGTACATATGCTATACATCATATAGCTGGTAAGTAAATTTTCCCAAAACTGCTGAAATGTCATGAAGAATGAAACATAGTTTACTGTTTTGAAATAAAGTAGCTTTAAAAGTACTTGGCATATAAAATTATTGTAAAAACAGCACCTGTGCTGAATCTTATAGGGCAATAGAAGCGTCCTTGACAGTTGCTGTACAGTAAAATGTTTTTCTCAGGACTCACTGTGTACCTTGAGACTATGACGAAGCAATCCATAAGGGTATGGCAGGAAGCATTACAATAACATTTCAGTGGAAGTGCTTCTTTAGTCATCAGTGTCCACTGGATGTATTGCATTAGGATATAAAAGTTTATATCTTCACTTTGCTGATGATGTTCTAAATAAGACTTGAGAAACTGCAAAAACACTTTTTGTAGAAAACTGAGCAAGTACGTAATTCTTAAAAGACACAGTAGAAACCATATAAAACACTAATGACATGCAGGATCTTCTTTTAATGAAAAAAAGAAAACCATAAATAGTGCTAGATGTTTTGAATGGAACAAATTAGACAATTTATTAGAAATTAGAGAGTTTTACAGACTGGCGCAGGTATCTCTAAGTGTTCTCATGGTCTGCCTCTTCAAACGAATGAATCGTCCAAACTGAACTTATCTTATCTTGTTTGGTTCTTCCACATGCTACTGAGACCACTGTTTGTTAAATAAATAAAATGTTACATTGTGGCCGTCCTGTTTCTTCAGACTTATCCAATCCAAACCAAACAAGAGCTAACGGCAGAATGACCTGTTTGTCGTTGCCAGAGTAGATTTGCCAAAGAAGCATTGTTACAACAGAGAAATAATCCACCAAACACAAATGTCTTTACTTTTTCTGCTAAGTTTAAAAAAGAAAGATAACACCAGCATTCCCAGAGAAAATACTTTATTTGTATTAAATGGCAAAAAAGATAGATATGCTTCAGCAATAAGCTGTAGTCACTGCAAGTTGAAGTGAAAATAAAATCCAATACCAATCAGAAACCAGAGCTCTAATTACATAATGAAGAGCACTTGCAGAATAAAAACAAAGCAAAAATAATAATAAAATAAAAAATGAAATGCCAAAGGTAGCAGACATGTGCCACAAAACAACATAAATAAAGGCTCCAAACACAACAATATTAAAACCAGTGGAGTAGGAAAAATCAACAGAAAATCAAACACACTGTTCTGTAAAGTTGACATTACTCTGTATTCACCGGAAATAGACCACATGGATGGAACAGAGAGTCAAGCAAACCACTACAAATGGGACTGACATCATTCTCCTGAGCAACATCCTTCTGCTCTTCCTCTGGGATCCCAATCCAAACAAGACTACTTTCAAGTTCAGCACCTTTTTCTGTTTGCCAGAAAAGTCACACTCCATCTTACCCTCATTCACCCCAGTAGTTTGCTTCCTAGCTTGGTAAGTTCTGTAGTCTTCTGACGGTTACCTTGTAATGCCTTCTGAAATTAAATTTGTCATATTTTGAACTGTGATGTAAGTTACTGAAATTGTTTTGCAGGAACAACAATAATCAGAACTTGTGGAGCAGAGTCTTAAGCAAATCTGTGTGTCTGTTTCTGTGAGCATTAAAAAGAATGGAGTTATTCTTGGATGTCACTAACACCATGTGGAGGACATTTCCATAAAGTTGAATTTGGTCAGCTTTATTTTGTAGTGTCATTAAGTTCTTTTTAAATCTTTGTAGCCCAAAGTGACAACGCTCCCACAGCCATTACAGACAATCAATATCAGACAGCTTTTCAGTCTGTCTGTGTGACATCGGAGTTTGAGGTGCTCATTCAAACATTCAAAGAAAACCCCAAAACAAAGCAAAAACCGGAACTCCCAGTGTGTTGAAGCTCTGCTTGCAACATCAGAAAAACAGAGGATCAAATACCAATTACAAGAAACAAGTTTGGCACAGTGCTGAGGATGCAAGTAAAGGACTTTCCATCTGGTGACAAACACCAACAAAGACTAGAATAGGAGCAACAGCCTTTCCTCAATACCTCTTACAAGATGAGGAGTCCCACACGTTTTAAAGATACGACAAATGTGGTATTAAAACATCTCTGTGGCGGGGTGTGGTTTGTAGCCACAGGGGAGGGCTGTGGCTACAAGGGGAGGGCTGGAGCAGTGGGTTAAGGGTGTGGTGTCAGGGGAGGCTGACCCACACAGCTGTTCTCCATCACCTGGGCATGACTTCCCTATTTCAGGAGAATGCCGGGACATGACGGGTGAGCGGCGTGCTGTGGGGGACAAGGCAGCTGGAAAGCTACGCAAGAAAAGAAAATACTGTAGATAAAGCATCCATGTGGCTATAACGCAGTGCACTTTGGATCCTTCACAGTCTCTTTCTGACAAAGTGAAAAGAATGCAAAAAAGGTTAATTTCTCAAATGTTCTGTGTCTGTGTGTTTTGCATATGGACATATGTGCTGGGTCATCTACGCATTATTATAGGAGCTGGTCTTCCATAGAAATCCATTCAATGAAGTTCCTGGAGTAAAGTTTTTGTGCTGCTGTCAATGCCAGAGGAAGTTCGGAACTCTGTTGATGTATGTGTATGCACTTTGGTCCTCAGCACACGGTAACCTCACTCTAACTCAGGTACCGCTCAAAGAGGCCATGATTTTTCAAAATAAGCCTGAATACAATACTTGTTTTTTTAAACCTTGGAGGAGGTTGCTTCTTAGTTTTACTTGTTTCTTGGGACCTTCTCATCTCTCTATGTCTATGTTTTGCTGTATTTCTCCCTCTTTGACTGCTTACTTCCCAGAGTTCTCTAGTTGTGTACCCAGCCTCCTTTTCCTGAGTGTGGTCCCATGTTTTTGAATTGCTTTCCTGTCTTTACTTTTCTGTACTTGGTTTTTACCTCATTTTCTCATTTGGATTTGTTGGAATTCGGTGTGTTTCTGCGTACCTTAACTCTGCAACCTTTCTTCCACCACCAGTTAGCTTTATTAAAGTTTAGTTTTGCTCAGAAATCCTTCTTGAGAGCCCTGCATTTGGAGTTTTACAGAGACAAGATGATGAGGTCTGGTTTTTGATCATGATAACACTAAATATATCCAAACACAAACTTACTAACCAATTGTTGTGTGCCTTTTATTTATCCTTTTTTGAGATCATTACTTGTGACCTACTTGGAGTGAAACTGTGGTTCTTTATGTGATGTGAGGTTAAAAATAACCCTGAGAAAAAAAAACACACGCACACACAGACATACGCACTCAGGGAGAGAGAGAGAGAGAGAGGAACCATGAACAATCAAATCCAACTGTAAATTCTTACAAACACACATATATCACACATAATTCCAGACTGCTGACCACAGTGATTCCCTAAGCAGCCTCAGACTCAATCATACGCACTCATATACATATTATCAAACTGCAAACACATGCACACTCACAAGGACATACTAAGGAAAGCCATATTGTTACACAGACCACAGGGATGCAGGCAAACATGCACAAAACCATGCATTCATATACAAAAAGTGACACAATATTTGGCATTCACACGCAGGAAAATGTAACTCTTTCCTTGAGTGTCAACCTTTGCCTCATCTCCTTCTCTGTCATTCTCTTCCTCTCTCTTCTCCTCCAACTGTGCATCCCTTTCTCCCTGACCCGGTTATCTTCTGGAGCATCCCAAAGAGGAGGGGAAATAAGGAAGGAGCAAATATTGTACAGTGTTGCTTCTTCGTCTCCTTTCTTTCTTTCATTCTGGCTTTTGCTGAAACAGGAAACGCTTGGAGATTCTGCTTTTAATCAGTTTTCTGTTAAAGTTGACTAAATGGTGTCTTTGCTGTCTTTATACTGCAATGCCATTAATTCACACTTGGAAAGAGGCAGCAAAGAGGCTGACTCGGTCTTGTGAGGACTTGAGGCAAGCGGAGAGGTGGTCTTTGGATAAAGTTGAGGAAAATGAGTGATTTTAACTCCACAGTAACTGAACAGTGTGACATCTGTGTGATGTACAACTCCTACTTTAAATCGTAAAATTCAAATTACAGAAAAAGACCTGCGATCACAATAATCAATCAGTAAACTCTTTTCTTTTTTGTTCTTTTGACCAAAGCCTGCAGCATGGCAAACATGTTTTAAATTCTACACAGAATCAAGTTTAGAGAAACAATTTCATGATTTATGGAAGAGTGTGTCATTATTCAGCAGCACTTTACAATCACTGGGGATTCACAATAACTAACCTAGTGAGTAATCTCCTGTGCTCAATCTCCTACAGCCATATCAGAATTGTATTGAGTGAGACGAAGTATTTCCCACTACTGCATTATACTGGTGAAAAATCATAACTGTGCATCTAAAACACTGGTCAATTTAAGCTTTTTAGCCTGATTTAAATGCTACAGGGTGTCAGCTACAACCATTATAGCTATAAAAGAATGTTATTTCTCTATATTGGGTGATATATTTGGTTCTGGAGAGACCAGCAGCAACCACGGCAGCAGAGAAAAGATTAGGTTTCAGAGACGACAGGCAATGATCAAGTCAAGCACAGCTCGAAGGGAAGAATTGGGATGAACGTCAATTGCAAAGCAGAAGACAAAAGCATCTTGAAAAGTATTGTCTTGATGAAAATAACAATTGGATACATTGAAGTTTTTAAGCTGTACCAACAGGGCTGGCTTTGATATTGAGATCTGTTGGGATTCTGGAAGAGCTTGACTATTTATTAATATAATATAAAATAGATAAATACATAAATATTATTTATATTATCTTTAATATTAAAGAGAAAACCCCAATAATAACCCCTATGAGCAAGCACTTGGCGACAGTGGGAAGGAAAAACTCCCTTTTAACAGGAAGACAACTCCAGCAGAACCAGGATCTGGGAGGGGCGGCCATCTATTCAATTCAGTTCAATTTTATTTATATAGCGCCAAATCACAACAATAGTCGCCTCAAGGCACTTAATATTTGTACAGTAGATCGTACAATAATAGATACAGAGAAAACCCAACAATCATATGACCCCCTATGAGCAAGCACTTTGGCGACAGTGGGAAGGAAAAACTCCCTTTTAACAGGAAGAAACCTCCGGCAGAACCAGGCTCAGGGAGGGGCGGCCATCTGCTGCGACCGGTTGGGGTGAGAGAAGGAAAACAGGATAAAGACATGCTGTGGAGGAGAGACAGAGATTAATAACAGATATGATTCAATGCAGAGAGGTCTATTAACACATAGTGAGTGAGAAAGGTGACTGGAAAAGAAAAACTCAATGCATCATGGGAATCTGTTGTGACCAGTTGGGAGTGAGGGAAGAGAAAACACAAGAGAGCCAGAGTTTAATAATAACTGATGTTTAAATGCAAAGCGGTGTATAAATACATAGAGAGTGATAAAAGAGTGAAAAACAAATGCGCAGTGCATCATACATAGGAAGCCCCAGCATCCTAGGCCTGTTGCAACGTAACTAAGGGAGGGGTCAGGGTTAACTGATCCAGCCCTAACTATAAGCTTTATCAAAAGGGAAAGTTTTAAGCCTAATCTTAAAAGTAGAGAGGGTGTCTATCTACTGAATCCAAGCTGCGAGCTGGTTCTACAGAAGAGGGGTGTGAAAACTGATGGAAAAACTGAAGAAAAAAAACAAAAACTGAAGCCTCCCATTCTTTTAAACTTTTAAACTGTTTTATAATTTATGAAAGAAAAATAGGTGGCACTATTATTAGTAACCAATAACAACGCCTGAACATGCAGCCCAGGGGATAAGCAGTGATGCAATCAGAACAACTGGACTCTTATTATTATCGTAATCTAACTGGCTGCAAATTGCCCTCAAAATTATGTCTGAAAAATGTAGTTCATTTGCTGTGAGGGGGAAATTTCAGCTCAGCGCAGTTACACAGGCATAGTGGTGCAACCATACACACAGCAAAAATTTGCCCTCTTGATGCTGTGACATTTCCGTCTCTGGTCTGTGACTGTAACACTGTGGTTACTGTGATCGATCAAAAGTTGTTGTTATCACAAGTGTAATTATTTATCAATGTGCAACAGGGGAGTATTTGTCCATTTGAATCATTACTAAAACACAATCATCCAAAGAACAGACATAATTCAGCATCTTCAAGTTAAAAATCCATAGAAAGTAAACAAAGAGAGACACAAAATCTGTTTTGGTTCTTTTGTTTTTATTTTAGTAAACATAAAAAAAGTTTAACAAGGTCAAAATCTGGACCATACTGTAGTTTTCACATGCTAGAAGATATGTATGTCTTACAAAAAATAGTAGAGATAAAACATAGACAAGCTGCAGATGTCAGACTGTGTATCGTGCAAACTTTACATATTGTTGGAGCAATGATCTGTAAAGCTCTGGATGGATAGGTGGATGGATAAAGATATATTTTATTTTGACAAAATAATCACAGCCACAATAACAAGACCAAGCATGGACACTGTAAGCCAGAGTATCTCAGTGTGTAGAACATTCAGGTCTGCAATAACTTTTTAACAAGCAGTTATTCTCTGTATGTCATTATCAAGCACATCCAAAGAAACAGATAAATAAGGTAGATTTACTGTGGAGACAATTTTATGAGAAACGGCCACTAGTATAATAATCATAACCAGCCTAACTGAGCTCTAACTGCAAAGGCAATTTGGAGTCTTCATTCGCATTTAGCTCCTTATCACATACACTCCCCCCTCCACGCACGCACACACACAGATACACACACACAAACAGATGCACACGGTTGCACATTTTAAGATCCAATTCCAAATGATTGGCCATTACACTGTAATTGCAGATTACACAGTAACAGTAAAGGAATAAAACTGTCAGCATCATTTATTTGCACATGCCCATTATGTACATAAGACACACAACACACACCCACACATACACACACGCATATGATGCTGAAATCCACATACATGTGCGAACACACATGTAAACACTTCCATCCTTGCACATATACTAGCATTCATTATTTTAACCATACTGTACACTATATGCAATATATGCAATATTTTGTGTTGCATACACCACACACACACACACACACACACACACACACACACACACACACACACACACACACACATGAACTTCTTGACAC